>VYZV01045586.1:137257-165981 GCA_013401275.1 Pandion haliaetus
AGCTTCTTAAAGGAGCCACCTCTGCAGCCCCCTCCCCCACTACCAAAGAAAACCGCGTCACACAAACCCATAACATTTGTGTAGCCAAAAAATCTAAAATCTAGCATTTGATGCTTGAGACTTCTGAGGATTGTTTGCTTTGTTGGTAGGATATGGCTCAAATTGAAGGTGAAGTGATGTTCCATTACAGTTGACACAGCATTAAGGTTTGGAAAATTTCAGAGGAAAAAAGTTCTAGATAACTGTCTGTGTTTATTACTGAGTGCACAAATCCTCACTGCATTTATATCCTGCTGACCTACTGGCATTTATGGCTTCCTCAGACAACGTCACGGAGGCTGACTAGACATCTCTCACACCTTACAGTTGACTATATGGTACCTGTACCTCGGACACTGGTAACTGATGGTAGCTGCTTTTCTAACTGGCTTTACATGCTGCATCTTCCAACCCTACAGTTTTTCTCTGTCTATTTCCTTCCTTTTCTGGATGGCAGCTAAAATTTTCTCAGTGATAGTCTCCTCAGTTGTGTGACTTTCCCGTTACCAGTATTAATCATTCAGACCTACTTTGTATCTTCACTGTAATATCAGCTCTTACTATGCCTGCTGTGCTAGCGTTACCTACCACTTGGCAAGACCTGCATCACCACGTGACACAAGCTTGCTTGAGGAATCAACCAAACCAGGGCACAGGCTTCCACCTATCAGACCCAGTGCCTTGACAGTTTGTATTGCCTGGGTTTCTTCCCAAAAATTATTAAAGAAATTAGATTTCCAAAGGCTTGGAGTAAAGGTCCTTTTACAGGTTGAAAGCTGAGCAAGGAGCAAGAAGCAAGTGGTAGTGTTTAACAATCACTTTTCAGGACGAGGAGAAGTCAGCAGTGTGGACCAGTCCTGGGACAAGTTTTGTTCAACATCTTCATCAATCACGGTGAAAACTCCAGGTTTGCAGATGGACAAAGCTTTACTGGGTAGTGATATACAATCTAAACCATGCCAGATCCTGGTGAGTGGAACTGACAGGCCCAACATAGGAAGGAAATCTTTGATCTTCAGGTGCTCTGAAGTCACTGGCTCAACATGCAGCAGCAAGCAAGCAAGCCAACAAAATGTTGCACATCAACAGGAACAACACTGAGAAAATGATGGAGTTTTGGTAGTACATGTTTTACATGTTGGCAAACCCACATCTTCAGTGGTGCGTGCGGTGCTGGTGTGCACATCTCAGGAGAGACATGTGGAAGGGGCAGGGGCAGCCCAGGAGTCACAGGAGTGGGACAACTGCCCTGCAAGGAGAGGTGAGAATTGAATTGAATGGGGCACTGGAGGAGAGCCCAGCCTTTTAGTCTGTCCTTGCAAAGCAACTGTAATTCCCCCACTGAAGATGTGCTCAACATTTACAAGATTGTGAAGATCATGGGAAAAATGAATACAGACATGTTATTCACAAAATCCCACATTCTGAGAACTGTGGGACTTCATGAAACAAGTAGGAGGTGAGTTTAAAGCAGATGAAAGCAAGCACTTCCTTACACAGCAGGCAGTGACCAGCTGCAGGAACCTGCTGCCATGGGAAGTTTCAGAGGCAAACAGTGTCAGTAGGTTCAAAAGCACTTGCGCCAATTTTTTGTCAAGTCCATAAGGAGTTCTTAAAAGGCTTAGGCTGGGATGGTCCTTCTAACATCCCTAATCCAACAGTCATGGATGCTGGGGAGGCGTGAGAGGATGGACTGTAGAATGTGGCCAGGCTCATGTGTGCTCCCCAGAGAGCAGCTCTGGCTGCTTCCCCTCCCATCCACCAGCAATTCCAATCCCCTCATTGCCCTGTGTCAGACACAGTGGGGCAGACCCGCTTGTAGACCAAGAGAAAACATAGCCTACCTTCCATGCGATCTTCATGCACTAATGTACCCTGGCAACCTGAAGATACATGCTCAGATCTGTCTGTTCTGAATTTCTGTTACCTGGAGAGTTAGAACAGCAATTTTTTTTTTCTTCACACAGCCAGGTCCTATCTAGCACAGGCAGAGCATGGTCATACCTAACAGACCTTCTGGATTCAACCTAATTCTTACTGAGCAACTTCACTATCTCTCCACTGTACTCCTCCAAGCCCCAAGCTGTTGATTAATAACTCATATAATGAAGAGTTAAGGCTAAAATAATTTCCCATTAGGCTGATGTTCCAGTTTCTGTGAGGCTGAGATGTGGCTGATTCTGAATAAAATAGTGAAAGATTTTGTATGGTCTTTATCACTTTAAAGGAGTAGGAACATTAAAGAATAGGAAATTAAATCTCTAGGTCAAAAGCACTGTTACCATACACTTAATGCTATTTTCATTCACAATATTTCTGGTAAGAATGCACTTCATGTGATGCTGCAGGAGTGATGCAGATATTCTTCATATCCTTGAAAATCCTGCCCTGCACTGCTCAGAAGAGGATCAGGTACCTTACAGGATGGATGGAGTCAGGAACCACATCAGAGTCAGGATGTGCCTCAGGAAACAGAGATTTGACCTAGGAGCAATGTGCAAAAGCCCTTCAGAGGCCACACTAGAAGAATGATAAAAGATTCTTCCTCTTTTTTTAATAGTCTGGGGAAAGTATTCTGAGCCCAGATGGCTATGGGAAAAGAAATTGACTCCCATAATAAAGCCCACGGTTTTAGTGTTCAAACACCTGTGGCTTCAGGAAGGAAGATCTCAATGCTGATTTAACTCTCAGATATCCCAGATTTTCTCTTGTGTCTCAAAACACACATTTTTAAACCTGCCAGCAAAAACTTATACAGTAACATGGAGCAAGAACCTGAAGGACAGAAAGCCAAAATATGAGTTGGACATATCTGACCTGGAAGTAAACTGACACAGGCAGGAAGACTGCTGTGTCTGCCATGTCTATGCAGGAGAAAGCAGAGAGCAACATCTAATCAGAGGACAGATATCTTGAATCTTCTATACAGGGTCCCCAGGCATCAGCTGTGATACTTGGAAATACCTGTTCCTTTATATGCCACAATAGACAGCTGTGATATATAGCCATCACTGTTGTTTTTCCCAATTGCCAATCAAGGAAATCTTGCGATTCATAGGTCTCCGAGGAATAACTGCTTCCCATATTGTGAAACAGACTGGACTGATTGTAACTTGTTTTCTTCTCTGTTTCTGTCATTGCAGCTGAATATCAGATAGGGAGATCCGAAATTCAAGATTGAACAGTGCTCTAAAAATTAAAAAAATATTAATAATAAAAAAAACCAAAACCCAAATGCCAAAAATGCAAAATCGTTGGCATTCCTTTTGCTTAAAGTCAGGCAGGCTGCCAGTTCCTACAGAAAAGGAGATTAAGAGATGAGACAATTACCAAGTTCAAAGGTAGAACGCAACCACAAAACACTGAGCCCGATTCACTGCCTGTGAGTAGGTCCTGTGTGACAACCGGGCAGTCAACCAGCTTCTAGAAGAGACTTTAGGTATTTGACTGTATAAAACCAACAGAGGTTTCTGCCTAAACGTTTCTGTGCTTGGTCCAGTGTACTGCAATAGCTGTTCCCAGGCTTAGCAGCAGTATGAAATACCAATGAAAAGAGACATTCGTAACAAAAGTGATATCATCATGTGATTCAAAGCATTGAACTGCTTACTCTGCCCAAAGTTGCCCCCCAATTATTTTTTTTTAATTATTATCTGGATCAGATAGCACATTTCTGCACTACATTGGAAAGTCAGTGTTTTCACTCATGTCATTTCACCTACCTTTTTTCTCCCTCCTTTCTCTCTGCAATGGTCCAAACTCACCATTCCTTGTTGTTCACAACCTTCCTTCTGAACAGGCATTACCACCCTTATCAGGTCTGGACCTTTCCTCCCTGATGCCAAGTACCTTTGCTCTAGTACAGATGACCTGAACTGTCGCATGAGTCTGTTGCTCATCCGGTGACTGCCCTGAAGGCAGAGCTAGCCCATGTGGAGAAGACATTTGCAATCCCCATTGGATGTGATCCCAGCTGAACTGGGGTGGAGGATCTGATCTGCCTGGATTTGGAGGAGATATGGACCTACCAGAGCAGGTCATACTTGGAAATAAAGCGTAATGGTCACCCTGTTAGTAAGTACCCAGTAGACATCACATGAAGAGGGGCAAGCCTTTAAAATAGACCACAGAGGAGGATGAAAATGCTGGGACTGACATGTTCTGCCCTACATATGAGGGGCTGAATCTTCATGAGGGACTTTTAAGAGAAACATCAAAGGTGTTTCTTTGTTTGAAGGCAATTTGCCACTTCAGAGCCAGAGGACAAAATAGAGGGTAATGACCAAAGTTTGTGGAAGGAGAGGACACTCAATAGTGTAAGAAGAAAGGCTCTCAGAAGCCAAGGTATCTTTAAATTGCAAATGCCATGAGAAGATATTCCCAGAGAACCGAGCAGATTGCTACCACAGTCCATAAATTAACTTTGTTCTTGGTGATCTGCCACATCTTACTCTGTCCAACAGTGTGGTCTATTGCTTCAGGCCATATTTGCTGCTGGGCCAGTCTGTCCATCCATGCGGCATGGGCCACAGCTGTATCCTGGCTGGTCTGGCAAAAGGAGTGACAAGGTGGCAAACTGAGAAACAAAAGGCAGGCATAAATGCAGATTCAATCATTTTTTCTTCTAAAAAGTATTTTGTGCAATAACATGAAGCACTTCAGGGCCAACCCCTCAACCCCAGATGCCCATCTGTATTAAAGCAGCCAACTTCTCCACTGGCACAGCGCCAGACACAGCTCATGTCCAAGACTCAGCACATCCACAAGATCTGTGTATCACACAAGACATACATGACTTGATGGCAAGGAGTTTCTTCTGGCCTGGCATGACAAGAACCACTGTCACATGCCCCACTGTGATTAATATAAAGGAGCTGAGGATACATCAGAAAACAAGAGTGCTATGAATACGCTGGCCTGGGGATCGGGCAATTCCACATGAGGATGGGGCATGCAGATGCCAGTCTTCAATTTTGTGAGTATATAATGGCTGGATGCTACCCAGTGCATTTGTACATTTTTTTGGAAAATAAACATCACCCTGAAAAAAACATTCCAGATTGACCCAAAACTTTTTTTTTCAGTTTGTCACTTTTGCAGTGGTATCAGAACAACAATTACTTACACAATTACAATTTTAATATCTGATTTGTAAATGCAACTCTAACGGTAGGAATAATCCACCTCTGCCGTTCTCTGTGAATCTTCCCATCATGGCATTTTCAGTCATTTGTCTGCTTCTGTTCTGTTCTTTCCATCCCTTTCCTTCCAGTGAGAAAATGACAGTATTTTCCTTCCTTGTTCTTTCAGTAGAGCAAGATAGAAAGTACTGAAATATTGGTATATATTTCCATGACTGTATATGTGGCCAAAATCTTTTCTTGCTACAGTCTAAAGCCCTCAGCAAAAGTCCCTGTACACAGCAAAATGGCATACACAGTGCATAACTACAAATGGTTTGAAAAGGCATGTTTGTATTATATTCATATTTCAAAATGATGCAGTCTTTTCATTGCATCAGTGACAATATTAGACTTTTCTTTGTGTCTCTTCTAAGAAAAAGCCAAGTAATGACACATTGTGACATGAAGCAAAAATATTTGTTTCATTGGTTTAACAAAATGTTGTGAAGAAGTCTTCAAATGTTTAGTAGTTACTCCTTGGAATAAAAATTACAGTGCAAGAGTTTATAAAACCAAGCTTCCTGTATATGATTAATATATTAGTGGTATTATTGATTTCTGTTATTTCTAGTAGAAATTTGATATTCATCTTTCTTTTTCTACTAATTAATTCAATAGCCAAGTGGTATCAAATAGGTTCTCTAGTGATTATTTCCTTCTCTGTAGGTTTTATGAGATGGGCTTGATGATCTGATATGATTTTCTACCCCACATTAGGCTGACTGCGAAATGAAGGAGTATTGCTGTATGAGCCAGCAAAGTACCTAATCATGAACCAAGTTTTAAGTAATTCTTAAATCTCGTTAACATTTGAATTGACTGTGCATTGATGAACATAGGCATGACACAGTGCACCAGGAAGCTTTGTGATATGGTATCGAATACATACTTTTTTTTTTTTAATATATATACATACGCACATATTTGTAGGAGGGTTGGGGTGAATCATTACTTGAAGACTTGCATTTCAGTAGATTTTCTCCTAAGATGGGGTGGAGAGAAGAGTTCAGCAATTGCACTCTTCTGTTGAGGGCTCTTGTGGATCCTGTTTTGTCACTGTAGGTCAGAGATAAAATATCAGATGTACCCCAAAGAACATTGAATATTCCCTCCTGAACCCATTGGTGCTGTGGGATAAGTGATGGCATGTGTAACAATCACAAGGCATCACAGGCAATCACTTCCTTCTCACATGGAATAAGGGATGTCACTAGAAGAGAGCCCTGTCCTAATGTTATAGATCTCCACTTAATGGTGCTTCCTGGAATCATCTCTGCCCTGTCCAGCCTGCTTTTCTGCAGCAGCTTTCAAGGAACAGTACACAAGTCTGTGTGGCTGTTAATCACCTTTGGCTGGCCAAGAGACTGCAGACCTTACAGCATTCATCCATGACTGTCTCCGCCAGGGTTGTCTGCTGTAGTGCAACTATTTTAAGTCGTTCGCTGAGCAGTGCTGCTGATGGAGGGAACGTCAAATGCCTTCTTGCAAGATTACCTCAAATAGGTATGGTTTTTTTCAGTGATTTGTCATGTATATTTATATTGCTAAGAACAATTAATTTCCCTTCTATGTACAAAAGTGATATAATGAGATTTCGTATTGCATGGGTTTTATGCTATCTCTGCCTTTCAGTGCTAATCGACTGCCTAGAATAACAAACAAACAAATACCTATGTACAAGACCAGGGGTCTGCACACATTCCATTGAATTATAGACAAAAAAGCCTATGACGAGCTAATATGCTTTATGGTAAAAATGTTTGCTGATACCAGAGTGCGCGGGAAATGTACCCTCAGTGTACTTAGAGGCTTAGAAGTGAGTCACTTGATTTAGTAGAGGAAATAAGCACCCAGAAATTGTCTGATTACTAAGCTGCTCTGATTTTCTTTTACTTGCAAAGATTCTTCCAGGCAGGCCTAGAAAAGATTTGAAGCTGTACAAGTGAGGTGTGCAAAAAAGAGAGACATTAACAAGGTTTAACTTAGGGTCCTCCCAGGATGAAACTTTCCATATTCCCATGTCTGCAGAATCTGGCTGCTTTTCAGGACTCTTCTTTCCAGCAGGGCTTGATCCCATCAACCCGACAAACCTTTGAAAGGGGCAGAGCTCCTGAGGTCACAAGCTGACCCAACATGGGTAGAAAGAGGGTCATTCCCCCCTGTTCCTTGCTCCCAGCTCCCACCCCACGCTCACCCACAGGGCTGGTGCAGGCAGCAGGGGTCACAGGGAGGTGCAAGCAGCTGGGTGGCTGTGGCTCTATTACTTTTTCAACCTTCTCCTTTTGCAGGGGAATTGAACACCAGCACCAGCACTGATTTCCTGAGCTATTTGCTGGGATTGCCCCTGCTGGGACAGAGCAAGCTGGGCACCAAAGATCCGACAAAATCACTGCTCTCTACTCACTGCTGGCCATTACCTCCTTCGTATCTTGATGGTCCTGGTCTAAAAAGTGATTCCTAATGGCAGCAGTGATTTCTAAAGCAGGGCTGCCTTTCACTGTAGGAAAGGCTCTTTAGGTCTTGGAGCTTCTCTCTCCCAGTCACTGGGAAAAGAGCAGAGAGGGGGTTGATGTAGAGGAAGCCCAGTCACTTGCAGCCTGCCATGCCCCCTGTGAAGTTTTGTTCTCTTCATTTAGAGGCTGCAGGTTGAAACTGCACCCATGTCTCATGGGTCTGTAAATGCTACTGATTCGGTTGATAATGTCTTCTAGTAATCATCTGTCACCGCAGCCCTTTCAGTGCACCTCACACCAGCCGGGGCACACCGCATCTGGAAACTCCAGTTTAAATGGGGGAACGATTGGCACAGCTGTTTAAAATGCTTCTTTGGCTATTGTGTGTTAGTATGTTCCTGTGAAAGGGCACGAGGGAGAGGGCAGCAGAGTGGAAGGCTGATCTTCATCCTGGTGTCTCCCCTCCTGGTCTGAGGAAACCCTCTAGAGAAGAGAAGACTGTGCCATCCCTTGGAGGCATGCAGCCAGCTCAGGGGATGGAGGTGTATGAGAGGCAGGGCATGGGGGCATAAAGGCTGAGAAGAATGCAAAAGGCCTGCAAGGAAGTAGAGTAATGAGAAAAGTAGGATTCAGACACAGAAGGATTTGTGTAGCATTTGCCGCACCACAGAAAGCCACTGAAAGGGTGTTAGATGGAGAGCGAGTCGCTATGTGTCAGACCTACTGCTTCCGTGTCTACCACCACCCACATGTTTGGGGTTAAGGGAGTTTCTTCCAGAGTAGAAAACTTATCCAAGTGCTGTGTGATGCTTTCATTTTAAGGGCTCAGATGCTTGGGCTGATAACTCCTGTCCTGGATACATAAAGTTCTTCCTTCCTTTCACTGTGGGTAAACGTAATGGGGCATAACTTGCAGGAAACAGAAAGTGAAAAGTGACCTGAGATCAATGTGTAAGAAATGAGTTTCTAGAAATGATGCTATATATATTGTGTGATCAGTAAGTACCTCACAGTTCTGGAGAATAATACAACTACAAAAGGAAACAGTAAATATACAGAGAAGATTATATGCCCCTGGTGACCATAAAACCTAAATGGTCATAGCCACTTTTTACTTAAGTGTACATAAGAAAAAGGTGCCTTCAGATACTTTATATAAATAATAACGTTATTATTTAGGAACTGAGGCATCGGATGTGCTGTGCATGCTGGATCTCCAGACCTGCTTGCATAGGCTAGTTCTAACATAAATATGGCCAGGCTGAGTTAGTGATTGAGTGAAGGAGATCTGGAACCTGCAGAGAGGCAGCAGGTAGTGTCCTTCCTTCCCTGTCTGTCTGATGTGGCACCTCAGAACAATTTAGGGATATTATATTACTGGCCCTTTAGTTTTATAAAACAATGAAAGGTACTCTGGGCACTGAAGAACTCTGGCTTTGCCTGTCTGTGATTTCCCACCACATGTACATTTGGCATAAGAAAGGATCATTAGGCTCAACTTCCCATTTTCTCTTTGCATAATTATGCCCTGTTGTAATGAAATGCCCCCTGCAATTTCATCTGGCCGTGATAATCCTCTGTGTATCTCAGTGTGAACTGTAAGATGTGGGGTGCGTTATTATTCAGCTGCCAGGAATTACACTAACAATCTCTATTTCAGATGTGGCTAAAGCAATTTCTCTTGCACGTATGTGCATTGTAACTTGCTGTTACTCTTGCCTCATCTGGAACATTCAGACTGTTAAAGTATTTTGCATAGGTCTATTGAACTATGGGCTCATTTAGTACTTCACTCAAAAAAATATTGCAGGTGGCTAGAAGTAATTTCTTGAAATACAAGACACATGCTAGCTTATGATCATTACAGTCTGTTTCACATTGTTCACCAGGTGTTAGCTGTAACCTGCCCCTAATGCAAAGCATTTTACTGGAGCAGTTTACTGCACAGAGCTTCACAGTTAAGTCCCTTAGGATACTCTTCGCAAATGTTTGTGCAGTGTGTAATCTGATAGAGCTGATCAGAGTGTTTGCAGTTCTGCTTTATTTTATTATTGATTGGAATTTCAGGTTGAGTCTTAATAGGGGAAAATGAATCACTGAATAAGTGTGTACAATGCCCCAGGTATGAACCGCAAAACTCCAGGTAGCGAAGCAATGCCCAAACCAACCCAGTAACTGTTCTGAAGGACAACCTGCGTACATACCAGAAAACATCTATATTTGTATATGCAGATATAATTTGGAAAACTGCATCTCTTACTCATAGAAGAATTATTATTTTATTTATAAGCAGTAGTTTAAAAGTTCTGATGAGCTTACAAAGTTGCTTAGAGTCACAGACTTTTGATTCCAGAATGGGGTTTGAGCAGACTGAAGCAAAAGTTTAGCTGAGCACTTAGAGAAAGGGCACAGCTAACAGATCCCCTGGACTTCTTCCCTTTGTATCCTAACACTTCAGCAAGTAATTACAAGCTAAGTATGACAGGAATCAAGAGACGTATTGGTCCCTTAAATATAATCTTTCATCCTTATGCCAAATTATGATATCCTTTCATATAGCCTCTCTTCAAGAATTACTTTCTGCAAGACTTGCAGGACAAGGTCCACTGGAATCTAATTCTAGAGTGGAGGAGTTATGATCCAGTGATAGAGATGCTGTGTGTGCTGTGTGCAGACTCCTTACTGATGTACTTAGCTTGATTCTTCAAGCCTGGAAACCCAAATAAGTGCTTTAAGAGTGTGTTAACAACTCACATTTATCTTGGTTCATAAAAATGCAGCCCGAACTAATACAGAAAATCCCTTTCTTTTAAGAAAAAGACATTTACAGAAGGTTTAGATTAGTTCAGTGGATATTTAATGTAGGCAGAAAAGGTGATTCAGCAAGACAGGAGTGAGATCAAAGTTATTGTGGTTCCTCTTGGATGCAAAGATATGTTAGCAGTGGTCAGACCTTTGACAGCGTATTAATTTATTGTTGAATAGCTGATACTTGGCTTTTCTGTCCTTTGGTATCCCAGAGAGCCTTGGCTTGCTCGGAGCACTCTGCAGTACTCTGTTGCTCTGGAATATTTCTTCGTATGTTTCACTATGTATGATTTTTCCTGAACAGAACATACTGCTTTGGTTCATGCCATCCAGAGTTATAAACCACCTCCTAGCCACCTGCAGTATATGTACACACATGCATTTAAATGCAAAGGTTGCTTTAAAAAAAACCTGTATTGTTATTCTTGGGATGTTAAAATGAATAATATTTGGAATCCTGCCTGCAGAGATGGCACAATGTACACACAAGTGCTGGTAAATCCCCAAGTTTTGTTTGCTAGCTAGTTAGCTGGAGGGATGTGGGAATGGAGACCATAGGTAGATGGCTTTATCCTTGATAGGTGAGAGACTGTTCTGTATTTTTACTGAACGTCCATTAGTCCATTAGTTGGCCACTTATTAACTTGTGACTCATGAACACAGCTCATCAAAATTTTTAAAATTTGGTAAAAGTCAATTGTCTGAAAATCAGTTAGTCAATTGTCCAAGAATCCAACAGCACAGAGTAAAGGGGGGATGCTGTGCGTATTAGGTACTGTAAGTGGCAGGACGTGGAGCATATTAGGTACTAACACTGGGTCTCAAGTTCAATTTTAAATGCTTGTTTTTATTCACAAAACAGAAAGACCAAAGAGCTCATTCTGCCACACAGAGCCTGTTACTTCAGTGGCTATTTCATAGTCATAGACTGTCTGGGTGAGCCTGCACTGCTCCTGTTAGGATACAAACATTGCCAGATAGGATTAAGCAGCTGTTTTCTGTTTCTCCTGCAGGCCCAGTGCTCTCCTGTTTGTAGCTTTGGTGCAGCTCTCTGTCTTGTCTCCACAGCCCAATTTTCTTTCTCATTTGCAGCAGGATGTCTGTTAGGCAGTCTCATAGCAGTCCTTGCTGTCTTAGTTTCCTGACATATCATGGCTCTTTTTAACTACCCCAGGGCTTATTGTCTCTCACCCAAAAAGCACATGAAAGTTTGGCCCTTTGCCTGTGATTATTTCACTTAAAAATTGCCATGTGTATTTCTAACGTTGTTCAATATATGGATTTCTCATATCTAGCGGTCTGCCTTGGTCGTCAAATACACTTTACCGCTTTGGTCTTGACTTTCTGCAGTCCTGTATGACTGCACATGGGCAGGCGCAGATATACGTTTTCAGCTGATGTAGCAGAGGAAATTGTAGTAATGAGGAGCCACAGTTGTTATGTGGTTTTCATTGATCTGGAAAGCCATGCTGAGTGAGTACACTGCAGATCAAGCTCCATCGCAGCACTGCTGGTCTGTGGTGTACAACTGTCCAAACCCATGTGATTAGTTAGCCTCTAATCAGAAGTTTCTGGTAATTCAAACAGAAATATAGGTATGCTTGGACAATTCTTACACACTTTGCCTTCTGTGTTTCCTCTGGATTTCATTCATGGATATCTCTATTTCCGGCAGCTACATTTCTTACCTGGTGATACAGACACCGTGAATCTTCCAGACTCATCCCCTGGGCCAGGTCCCTGGCTGCAATTGCTGCACTGCCTTGGGACTCCCAAATACAACATTTTTCACCTAGAATATCACCATTTCCATTCATTTTGTTTTGGTATTCTTAAGTGGATAAGTCACTATTTCCTTTTAGTCGAGTGTTGAATAGAGCTCTCCACAGGACATTGTTGAAGATGGTTATGGCCACAGCACCTGTCAGGACAAGGGCTGAGCTTCAGCCAAGTGTATCCTCCCATGCTTTGCTGTTTCTTGACTTATCTGACTCACTTCATACTCAACACAGAGTGCCAAAACTGGGGCAGCAGAATAAATTGGGAGGTTGGTCTCACATGCAAGTTAAAGCCCAAGGTTAATGTGACAAAACAGATCTGAGACGAGTACAAAGTCCTCTTCCCATTTCTGCAGTTTGAATGAAACAATCTTAGCAGCTCATACTGACAGAGTGCAGCTCCGAGGCACAAGTAAGAAAGTGAATTTTCTTCCCCAGGTTGTGCTTAAATTATAGACCATCTACAGGACATAGATTAAAGGGGAAGAAGATAAACTACTGAACTTCAAGCCTGAGTGACAGATGAAGCACCTAGCAGCAGCCTCCTTCCTCCTTCCAAATGCACAGGCCCTGATCCTACCAGCAGTCTGTGAGGTGCTGGCAAGGAAATCCAAGGCAATAAATAGATGAAGCACCTAGCTGCAGCCTCTAGCCAGCTGCATACGCCTGTATTTTCTGTATGCAGGAAACAAACTTAGAGCTTTATAAGGAGAGTTAGCAAGGCAAACCAGAGTAATGTAGCTAACCCGCAGACATGGTATTGAATCTATATGCATGACCAGTCATTTTTTATAGCGAAAAACCTCACTGTGGGGCATCAGATCAGATCCAGAAAGACAGGTGGTAGTTCAAGGGTAGCTTTATGTAGCCAAAATCTAGAAAACCCGTTTTGGATCTTTCAAACCAAGAAGGTAGTCTATGAGTTTAGCCCCAGAATCTGCCCTGCTCTTAGCTATAGAATGGGTAAGCACAGCAAGATTATGGTAAACCACAAGACTCCTGAGATTTTACCTTCCCAGAAGGAGAAAAATTAAGGTTTAGCACAAGAACTGCATGATGGATGTTGCTTGAATTGCTGGCCAGAAGACAAATTGGGGCAGTCAAACTGTAGCCAAACAAAAAGTTCAGTATAAATCACAAGAAAAATATATTTTATGTGTTTGAAAACTATAGCAAATGAACTGGATGTAGGTAAGCTGACAGATGAACTGTCATTTTGGAATTATTTTTTGGAAAGAATTCGCAAGTGTTTCTAATTCCTTCAGTGGGGCCAGACTGGACTTTCTGAGGTTTGTATGTTAAAATGTTTAAACAGAAATAAATTTCGTGCAGCTGTAGCAGTGACAAGAATTTGCTAGTTCATTCTAGTGCCTGAAGAGCTTCTTCAAGTGTGGTTGGCCAGCTCTTCCTTTCTGCACTGTCTCTGCTTTCATTTTCTCAAGAAATACCTTGATTTTGCTGTCTGGGATCCTCAGCATTTTGAAAGACCTCCAAGGCATCCACAGGCTGCAATGAGGTAGGTCCTCAAACACTGAGGTGTCACTCTGAGCTTCACCCCCATTGGCATCGTTCTCAATTCAGACAGCAGGACAGAACTCTTCAGACGCGCTTCATGACTCAACACCATGCCAGCACCAAAGCAGACCACCAAGGCACCCACTGATTTCCACAGGGGTGACTTTTATTTCAGTGCACCAAGGAGGCTTTTTCTTAGCTGGTGCCTTTTGTAGTGTCTTTTTGATTGGCTTTGAATTAGCTAAAGCAGTAAGTCATTATTTATATATTTCGCAAACGCTGCTTCATCAGCACTATTTTTGACATTTAAATGCATGCAGCAAAATTAGCTGAGTCGGTTAACTCTCCATTTCAAATGAGAAGTGCTGCCAGTATGTCAATCAGGCAAGGTTGCTGGGAGGCCAGCTATGGCTTCAGGGAGGCTGCCCTGACAAGAGAGAGCAATCCAGACAGGGCCCTTGAAGGGCATTCTCAAGTCCTGCTGTCTAGTCAATAGGGCTGCCTCTGGGATGTCTTGTAAGCACTCCCACGGCACTGGTAGGGAGAAAGCGGAGGAGCAGTTGGTCCTTGCAGTGACCTCAGCCAGTCCGGGCCCTCTGGGAGCTTGTTCAACCCCACGTCCCACCCCTGAACAGCAAGGCATTGCCAGGGACACTCCTGGCAGGACAGCCTGCTGCCCTTCACTGGGCAGGTACATCCAGGAGAGGATGGCCTTCCTGAGGCCAGCCAGCACCACTGCAGGTGGTGCATTTCAGAGAGGTTTGTGTTGGCTCACCATGCACCGGACACATTCTCATACTATGGTAATTTACTCATGAATATACAAGGGGCAGAACAGGACAATAAACCTTTTGCCTTTTAAGGGCAGATATGAAACATTTAAACATCCATGACCCAGAATCTCACCTATCCTGGCAGAATATTCAGAAGTCTCCCAACATTTGATTTTACTGTCTTTTTCCTGGTTTAGATACCTATGTGTCCTGTACTAACCAGTTAAGAGATTTTAATCTTTCCCACAGTTGTCCCTATGATGTACCCTTTTAGTGTTACCATTTTTAAACAGTGGAGCAAGAAATTTGAAAGACATACTGGTGATTCCCAGATAACAGTAAATATGCAGGAATTCAGAAGAACCTTTGCTTTATTTGGTCTGCAGGAGTGCAACACTAAACAAATAATATTTGTCGGGAAGAAGCTGTGAAATCACACTATAAAAACAGAAAATAGATGAGGAGTAACTCATTGAGTACTAAGAATAAGCATGCATGCATTTATGATGGAAATACCTGCTTGTATTTTAAATAAAGTGTAAACGAGTGAATATAAAATTTACTTGTTTTATCAAAGCAAATATAATCAATGCTTTTATTTTTTTCCCTTGATTTTTTTTTCTTTCTTTGTTTTTATATTGTCTTCTCTTCAGTTCTGCCCTTACAATGCGGATTTCAGGCTAAATATTTATGTTACTCATTCCCAGGCTTTCTTAGAAGCTGGAATAATGCTGTTGCAATTTACCAATATGATACAACAAAGAAAAAATCCCAGCAGAGGTGGAAGAGTGGAGGGACACACTGCATTATCTTTGTACCTATACTGATTTTAGACTGCATGGTACTAACAAGCCGAAAGTATTATTCTGTCAGTTGTTGCTGTTGTTGTTATATGGTTCAGGATTCTGCAGTTCCTCAAACATTGTTGGTATTTTTGTTCTGCAGCTCAATGGATTTGTTCTTTCATCTGTACATGAGAGATTAATTTGTCATGTTCCCATTAGAATTAATAGGAGCTACTTGCAAAAATCTCTTGACGAATCTGAGCCATGTCATTCACTAGCAATGTAGGCCTAATTCTGCTCCGGAGGCAGCTGTACACTGTCTACAGACCTATGTGAAATGAATGAAAATGGTGTCGTGGACTCAGTCTGTTGTGTTTCATTCTTTGCAAGTCACTCTCTCGAAGAACTGAGAGTGAAGCTGTCTCGGCATTGAGGACCATTCTCTAAAATAATGAGCCTTGAGTTTTATCTTCCACATTTTTGTCTTTGTTCTACTGGTTCTAAAGCAAAAAAGAAACCCAACCCAGAGATATGGAAAAATAGTAAATACAGAGAATAGTATAGTAAACATGGAGAAAATAGTAAATAAAAATGTTCCATTACCACTTTAGTGAAACTTTCTCCTTTGAGAAAGATTTCATGGAACATAAAAAGACAGCAAAATAAAAAAAGACATCACAGTGTTATATATAACTGTGCAAAGGTTTCTGCTGCCTATCTAATGTAACTTCCTTGTTTCTATTCTTGAATAAGAAGCTGCTCAAGGTAAGTTGTACAGGCAAAGTTATAATCAATGTCATTGATCATCCCAATTTACCTAGCTGGATTTAGAAACTGCAGAACATATGATACATGAGAGTCTGTGAGGCTGGGGAAAAATCCAGAGCAACCGACCTGGATTACAACAAATCTGAGACTCTGAGCCAGGGTGACAAACATGAAGGAGACTCAGAGAAGACTGACAGAAGCTGGAATGAATTTTTTTAGCAGCACCAGACAGAATCTTAAGAAAGCTGCTGCCGGCGACATTTGCCTGGAAGCTACATGAATCACGTTGACTTCCCAGAAGCTGTTTGAAGGCTGGAGGTTGGACATAATTCTAATTTGTCACTATGTCTTTGACTGTAAGCACTTCAGTTTATGTTGGGGGACTTCACCACCAGGTGCTTCAGCATCGAAGGTTTTTACAGACTGCCACATCATCCACTTCACAAGCTAAACAGGCTTTGTTTAGTTCTCAGTTTTCTATAGGATGAATTACATATCTCTCGTCTTAGAGGATACAGCCTTCTCTCTGTGGAAGAAAGCACGATTACTTCAACTAGAAAACAGGCAACATGTCTGCAGTTTGATCTGAATCTTTCAGTTGTGAATCTCATGATAAAACTGAGATTGAACATCAGCACGTTGTGAAATAATCTTTACGGACTGGGGATGTGTCCCTGAACTAGTGAAGACAGAGCTGCCTATTTTGAAAAGAGAGGAAAAGATATAATGCATCTACTAAGAAGAGGCAGGACAGTGGTTTATTGTTCTAACTGATGATAACTTCACTGGTTCTTTAATAAATCCATCTTAGCATGCCTGCACAAGAAGACTACAAATCAGGAGATGCATAATCATCTGAGCTTAGGTACAGGCCTTCTAAGTGACAGGCTTGATAAATACAGTATAAACTACAACTAGTTAAAAAAACCAGTTATTTGAAGAATAATAACTCAGCATTGATTCATTTTTAAATGCCCTTTTCCAGAAAAATGTTACCACTTTTAGAGCAGCCAGTACCTCAATAAGCCCTCTGCCTCTAAGTGAAAAAAAAGTAAGACCCTCTGTCTTAGTTAAACTGCACCTGGCATGAAAGCAAGCATT
This sequence comes from Pandion haliaetus, assembly GCA_013401275.1. Lineage (NCBI taxonomy): Eukaryota > Metazoa > Chordata > Aves > Accipitriformes > Pandionidae > Pandion > Pandion haliaetus. The sequence goes on from VYZV01045586.1 coordinate 154,461, forward strand.
GTAAGATGGTACTGCCATCTTCATGAATAAGGAACATTTGATTTATTTATTAGTTTGAAAGTGAGAAGATTCTGGAAATTTGCTGTCAAGCCAAAAGACTTTCTATTGTATTACCTGTTCTTCCAATTTGTATTAATGAAGCTGCAGAGAGAAAGAAACTAAAAACTGAGTTAGTCTTTTATAAGTTATTTCCTCAGCTATTTCCTAAGTAAACACAAAAAGTGATGGAGTCCTCTATATTCATATTCCCTCAGCAGTGGTTCAGGACCTACATCACTTCAGGTTGTCACCTAGGTCCTAGGACACAATCCCAGGTAAGAAGTGCTTAGGAAATGAAAGTCTCCTGTCACCTATGTGCTAGAAGAAAGTGATGGAAAGGTTATTTCCTACCTTGTTTTCTCATGGCTGGTCACTGTAAGGAAACAGAGGGGTAAGAAATAAGTAAATACTCACCCTGTGTACCTTGCTGTTTATCATTTTGCTCATCAGGGAGTACAGTTTAAAGGTAAGGTACAACATTTATTTGAATAGTCCATCAGAGATGCTCTTTATGCAAGGTCCGCAGTTAACAATATTTTGCCATTCTGAAAGATGGAATTTTTCTATTATATCAGAAACTGTAGACCTCCTGCAGGCTGACAAAATACTTCTTATTAGTCCCAAGGGCCTAGCTGTTCAATAAATTAAGAGCAGGAAATCCAAGACATGTTATCTCTTCTCTCTAACACTACCTGAATTAATTGGCAAATTGTTCTCTGTTGCATAACAGGTGCAAAACACACCATATCCTGCGCCTTGCTCCTTCTGAGACAGCCATCTAAGGTGCCCTGTTGCTTTCTATGCAGCGGGTCTTCTGTATCAGATTTCAAAATTAAAATCTTGCCTGCTGTCTGTGAGCACGGAGATCTTTACTGCCTAGTGCAACACATTTGGCAGTGGGCTGACAATGTGTGTAGACTGTGGCATATTCAGAAATCCTAAGGATAAAAGTGCCAGAAAATGTATTGCTCCTTATTGTTGTCATGTATCTAAACAGGCAGTAAGGGAAATAACTGAATTTCATTTAAAAATATTGCTTGTCAAGGGTCAGTCCCTAGCCCATTCCAAACTAACACAAGTTCTACTGTTACCTTGAATGAGATCAGGGTTAGGAATGTAAATCTTAATAGGTGCATCTGATACTTCGAAACACGCATCTGCTCCCCAACTAGCAAATAGTGCCATATTGAAGTCCCTCATACAAATATAGTAATTAGCTCTTTGTTACTTGTATGCAGTAGCGTTCTGAAAATTAAGCCAGATGAGGTAGCTTTCACATAACAAATTTGGGAGTTCCTTCTTGAGTCAGCCAGGTACCGGTAGCAGAGAATCAGGCTCACTGTCCTTTGAGCACTTAAAAACAGAGCAGTCGGGAGGTTTGTATCGCATGGCAAGATTTGGGGATAGGATTTTGAATCTCTCCTAAGCTGCAGTCCCTTTAAAAAAAAAAAAAAATATTGTTTGTATTTGCGGAAAGTTTGTAGGCGATTTTCTGTTTGCCACACACAGCTCCTTTCTTTGGATTCAAGCAGAACTGAAGGTAGAAATCCAAGCTCAATTGTCAGATGCAAGCAGGGAGGCAGTGGGTGGCCCTGCTCTTTGCTGTGCCTCTGTGGTGAGCACTAGCCTCCCTCCGCTGTTCTGATTTCTCTTTCCCTCTGTGTCCCGTGGTGCCTGCTAAGTAAGGCAGTTGCCAGAATCAAAGCTAGAACCTCAGGACACAAAACTATCTCTGGGAAAAAACAACCTCTTCTGCACTAGACAGGCTGATTGAGGATGGCAGTGCACACAGAATAGCAGCAGCAGCCCTGACCTCCGCATGGCTTAGCAAAACAATCAAAAATTGCATTGTTGTCTCAATTGTGTGTGAAAGCAATGATTAACTGGTGTGTTTTAGCAAAAAGGGAGAAAGCAGACAGTCTGGGCTTGTGCTGAGGATGTTCTCCGCAGGAGACCATGGCAGGCAACAACAGGGTAGGAAAACACCCTAATCCTGAGGCGAAGTGGCTGCAGTGGGAACACCAAATTTCTGTAGCGGTGAACCAAACCTGTGAGCTACCCAGTCCAGCATCAGGTCTCCAGCAGTAAGCAATTTCAGCTCCATCGAAGAAGGAATTACAAAGTACAGGAAGCACTGTAACAGACAAAGGGATAAGCCAACCCCATATAAATTGCCTCATCCTACTTCTTAATTTGGGACTGGCTTGACATCTGAAATGAGAATTCATCTGGTCTTTCCAAATAGTGTGTTTGTGGGTTCACAACTGTGCAAGGACAGGTGAGGAAGGTGGAAATAGCGTTAGTTTTTATAAAATATTATATATAGTACATACAGCTTAGATGAAGAGAACATTATTACGGCTGCAAAGTCAAGAGCAGTCAGTAGGACAGGCTGGGCTTAAGACTGCCCAGGAGTAAGGCCAGATCACATCTTGGTGAAAGCTGTTCTTCTCAGTGCCTAGCTTTGTAATAGTGGGAGAAACAGCCCTACCTCTACTTCCAGCAACACATTTCCAGCCCCATTCTCTCATCCCTTAAGACACTGTGCTCTGGTGTGAAAACTAGTTCAAAGTCCAGTTCATACAGGACTCTGTAAGGGAAAACCTGTCACCTACATGATGCTCATAATTTAGGGTGGATTGAAATTAATTTTCACTTGCATGAGCCATTCCTCAGAGACAGTTCAGCATTAGCAGCTGCAAAGGCTGCTGAGTGTGAAGAGCAAAGTTCATGCCACTCAACCTGTACCTTAGAGCACCTTCATAAAGACCATTTTCATCTTTAAGGACTGAAAACTTCCACATGGTTAGATCCATTATGGCTTCTCTGCAGGGTTGCTTAGCAATCCTTCTTAAAAGCCAATTTTAAAAGGCAAACTAAAGATCTAATTCTGGCACTGAAGAGCAGCTAGACAGTAACTGCTGGACCATTACACTAATTGCAACTTAAATGTTTTAAAGAACAGCCAGGTAAGTTTACCTCAGCTTTGCAAAGGTATATTATTTAACAAACACACACAGTACAGTCTCCTTTTCTAACCAGATAATGTCAAGGAGAAAACAAGGTTTTTTTGACTGTTGGCTCTGAGGTTTTGAATGTTGGCTTTTTGATTTAATTTAAATCTTGTTTATTGAAACCTTCAGAGCTTATTCAATAATTTTCTTTACTCCAGAAAATTTACATTGCCATGTTGTTGTGACTTACAGATCGTATTGAACCATGTCAGATACCATCTGAGGCATAAGTGTATATGAGCAACAAAAACAGTACTACCTGATGTGGAACTTTATATATAAACTTATAAGAAGCATTTTGTGACATTTATTTTAATTTTTGTAATGCCAAACATAACATAGCACAGATAAGATGCATTTGAGAACTGGGACTCTAGTCAGAAAAACATGGGGGTTCTTAAGTTATCTTGATTGTCTTAAGAGTATTTTTGACAGAACACATTATCAGGTATCTTCTTAAATGCAGACCCTTGCTAACTATAGTAGCTTATATGAAATACGAAAGCCAGTCATTCGAGATAGCTTATATTAGACCCAAGAATCTATAAAATCAGTCCTTATATATTATACAAAAAATCATTCCTTGGACAGAATGGAAACTGGCTACTTGTAGGTCTCAAAATCTAACATGAAATTAAAAACCATTCTAAACGAGGTATGTTTCTAATGGCAGTCTGTATCAATCGGTCTTGGTCCTAAAGAATTTTTTCCTGGCAATAGCTGGGAAACAAAAATATTTTCTGATAAAGTTTGCAGCTAATGGGAGAAATTGGAGGAGTTAAAATAATGGAGAGAGATGGTCATGGATAGAACAATTGGGACCATTTTGCACACCAGCTGCCATAATCAATATGCAATTAATACTTCCAGGAACACAGAATTCTTGATGTTTTAACAGCCTTTCATTGTTTTAAATTCTTTGCCTTGATTTGAAGGTATTCTGAGATGCATAATATCCTGGTGCCTTTCATACTTCACTTCAGTGTTCAAATTACCCTCAGTGTTTAAAAATCAGTGCTTGTATTTCAAAAATTGCTTGTTATCTGGAAAAGTCCTAATGACAATTTGGCTCTAAAGAAACTGCCACCACAGAAATGCTGGAAGTACTCTGCAGGAGCAGAGAAGAATTGCCTCCATTCCTGCTAGCAGCTGAGATGACAAGACTGTCTCATCATACAGGAGAATGAAGTGTTGCAAATGCTATGTATGGTTAACTGATAGAGCACTGGGACACAAGTAAGGTAATAAAGACAGATAAGAGGCTAAAAATCAGGATGGCACACAGCTTCCCTCCTTTTTCCTTTTTTTTTTTTTTTAATCTGTAATTCTTCCAAAATAAGTATGTTTTTCCAAATGTGTTTCCAATCAACCAGAAAAGAGGAGGAGGAGCAGTCGGGAAGAAAGCAAACTGCAGAGCAGGAAACCAGAGCTCAGCATGTCTGTGTGCCAGTCGCATAACCAGGCACGGGCCCCTTCAAAATGTAATCCTGTTTGTGTCACTGTTTGCTATACTCCCTAACTGGATTAAAAAGAAAAAGAAGACGACAAATCCAAATCCTCCGAGGGCTATCTTTGGAACATCCTCAGAGATTAATGACAGGCTCACAAATAGGAAACTGTTTATAAGATTCATTTGTGGTGTGCCTCTGGATTAGGAGGCTGAGGAATTCATAACAGTACCAGCAGAATAATAGAGAAAAACTTCAAAACAAACTTTTCATGTTATTCTCAGATTATGCTGTCATTCTTCATTTGGGCTAGTGTGATACAACCAACCTATCTCTTTTTTTCCCGAAAGAAAAAGAGAATTTTCTAGGGTTTATTTATTTGTTTGTTATTTTGCAACTATTTGGGATTAATGAAGTGTGCATTTGGGAAGTGTGTGAAGTCTGGCAATGTGCTTGTTACCTCTGGCTCCAAGGGGAGGAAAATCTAGACTGACAGCAAGCTCCTGCTATGTCTGAAACAGTGTAAAATAGGAAGAAAAAGAGCAGAACGAAGAACACTTGAGACATTCTGTATATCCATTGGAAGTGTTCTGCATATTATGTGATACTCCAAACTTGAAATTGTCCAAGAATAGTAATTTGGGTACTCCCAGCCTCAAATTTGCAAACCTCACAAGTCATATCCCTTCAAAATCATGGCACTGGCTTTAAATAAATATGGTATTATAAAAAAAAAGCATAGCAAAATAAAACTAATGAAATTTCTTAGGTTATTATTCTTTTCCATCTTGTTCCTGAATATTTAGATTAAATTTTACAGTTCCTTACATGTTATGAGGATTAGAAGCTTAATTTTTCCAAATGGTAACCTCAATATCCAGTTAATCCACAGATTAAGGAGCTGGTGCCCTGTGACTCTTGCCAAGGCTACTGGAACTGATTCAGACTTGAGAGAAGTTGGTCTTACATAAACCATGTCTTTAGTGCCTGAAATTTAACTTTGAAGAATTATGATGGGTGTTTGTGGGAACTGTGAACATGGAGAATCTTCTGCACTAGCCGAGACTGATTGAAAAAATCATGTCAGGTAGAAGAAAAGTGAGCATGTGATTTGGAGACCTACTGGTCAGGCAGATCCCACGTGCAACTTTCTGTACAGAAATGTATGTGCTGTGGCTACTGATTAAGACTGATTCCCTCTCCTTTTCACTCATACAAATGCCATTTATCATTCCTGGCTGACACTTCCATTTCTGCACAGTGACCCCTTCAGCAGCACAAGAAAAGACACACTCGCCTAACACTGAGCCTTCTTTTATCACCTGATATGAAAAGACTTGTATTTGCCCCATTAATAAACATGGTTAATGGAATGCAATGAACTCAGAGACTGGATGCTAGATGCTCTACAGGTGTATGATATGTAGGAGCCTCTACACTGAACAGCTTCTGGGGTTTAGGTCTTATTTTAATCCAGGGTCTTACAGAATCTTATAGAAAGATTCTGCTGGTTTTGGGTTTTTTTTTAGTTAAAGTTCTTTTCAACTCTCCTGTAAGTACATACCAGAACAGCACAGATGGTAACTAGATGTATATACCAAACATCAATTTAACTGCTTGAATTATCAATGTATTGATGCTGCTTATACTTCATTAGTTCACAGTCATATTTATATAAAAAAGTACATTTGTGTTTAGTAATGTTAATGGTAATACTTGTTTAATGGGTATTTTTCTTAATGTCAGGCTGCTGATTACCTAAACCTTCAGAGGCTATGGAGAAACACAGCTGTAAAGAAACAGACAGTTTATGTATTACGTATTTTTATTCAATTGGATTGTGCATAACATAGGCACTGCTACTCCAGGATATAAATGAGACGCTCTGTACAACTGATTCAAAAATATTTTGCAAAAAAAAATATAAAGTGCCAAACCTGAAATCTCTAAGCAGTTAGTAGAGGAACTGCTGTATTAACAAGATGACCCACATGACCAATATTACCATGTGACTAGTGTTTATCGCTTAGTTTATTTTTTTTAAACCCACAATCTTCAAGCCAGCTTCATGACTCTGAGGGATCTGTTGTGCACGCTTGGAAGTGACAGTACTAAAACCCCAAATCTTTACTTGCACATTTTCAAGATTGGCACTTTGCGTTACACCCCGCTATGCAGAAAGCAGCAATCCTCAGATGTCCTGCCACCTTCTTACTAGTTCACATCACTGCACGTAAGCAAAATCCTTTAAGGTTATTTTGGTGATGAGTGAGTTCCAAGGAAGGGATAAGAGTACTCTCTAAGTAACTGCTGACACTAGAAGCCATTTTGTAGCATAGATCTTCTTGGCACTTATCACTTGGCCCCTGACCTTCTCTCCTGTGATTTTTTAGAACAACTGTGGAAGGTTTTATATTCCAAATTTTCCAATACCTCTTTTCCTGATATTAAAAAAAAAAAAAAAAAAGCATTTTTTTTAAATTGAGTTTGAGACATGAGTTCAAATTGGATCTGAATTAGGAGTTTCTTAGATGTAAAACAATAACCTGCAAAACCCTAAACCTTTGCTACCTCAAACCCTGTGAAGTAGAAACAGCTGTGAAATGTCAACACAACGTCCTGCATATGTTTGCTTGGGGTTTTTTTTTCCCCTATTGGGTATGAATCAATAAACGTGAGTTAGGCTATCACCATTCAAAAATAATTCTGTGCTAGATGTGCGGCTCCTGGGTTTAATGACAGGGGCTGATGCAGGGAAATTTTAGTGAAGAACTGTCAGTTTTCTAAATCACTCCTACTTTCCAGTAATTCCTGGTTTTTGATTACCATAACCCTCACCTGTGCTTATGGGCTTGTTGAGACTGTGGAGATAGTTTTGGAATGGGAATTTTAAAAATTCTTTTGATTGCAGTTTTAATTGGATTTGTTAATTACCACTGAGCTTTTAAATTATTTTCCTGTTTGTCAAATGTTCTGTATTACACGTGCAGTTAAAAAAGCCTGAAAACCACATTCTGTAAATTTAAAGTAATACAAACATTTCTCCTTTGGGAACTGGACATGGAAAAGCTGTTGAATAGTCACAACTTTTCATCTGCACTGATCTGGGTTGGATGCAAAAGGTTTTGTATCCTATTAACAATCTCCTGAGCTAACCAGCCCCTTAAATGTGATTATAAGGATCATGCATCTGAGACCTTCAAAAGGGGTTATGGTACTCTTTTGATCAACTGAAGAAAATATCTGGCAAAGCTCACAGTTGCTTCAGAGAAATGTATGCATTCAATAAATAACTCATGCTTTTGGGCATGCTTGGTAATTCATTATGGTGGATGGTATTTATGATCAAAGGAATAGTAAGAGCTGTAGACAAACTCTGTGGTGGTTTTCCTAGAGGATATTTACTCAGGTGTCACAGGAAGTATTGTTTCTCTGTAATAAACACCAAAAGGGGAGGAGTCCCTCATATTTGCTACAGGCTGGGCTCAGTTAAGCAGCCAGAGAGGTCAAAAAGCAGTTCCCCAGAGAGGTAAGTTCTTTAATTCTTATAGTGGTGGTCTCTCTTCTGCTAGTTAAACATGCTTGTTTATTTTCTTAAGTTATCATTTATATATCTGCTGATCTTTTTGTGCATCACTTGTTATTTGCATATGTACATAATTAGCAAACAAAACACCTCCTCATGAGTAGAATAAAATTAAACGCTCAATTATAAAGAAAATAAAATAGATGAAAAGAGGGAACATATGCCTTAGGTCTCACAAGCCCCCCATGGCTGATCTCTGCCCAGGATTCAGAGCCTAAAAGTAGGAGGACCTCCTTTTGTAGGGGGGTCCACAGTGTCCAGTACAGCAGGATCCCGACTTTATTTGGATGCAGTAAGGTTTTCACAATACAGGAAATACTTTATTAAATAAATTACAGTCTTAATTTGGTGCCTTAATCACAAGAGCATTTTTTTTTCTTTTTGTCATTAGAAGTTTCTAGGAACATAAAAGTCTGAGTTTATCAGTTCTGAAGTAAAAGAGGTCCATTCTACTTATGTATGCTTCTGGTCCATTATGTTACAATGAAGAGTAAGAATTACTCTCTAAGCAATTGTCTAGTGGCATCTAATGTTGAAGATTCTCTGAAAGGGTGCCTGTTCATACTTCTTTCACATTTCTCGCATAGTAATTTAAAAATAGTTTTCAGACTAGCATCCACAATATTTCTAATGAAGTTGAAAACTAAGTTGAAAGGCAAGGAGAGTCTTAAACCAATCTAATCAGAATCTGCTAAAAAGATAGTGCAGTATAGATGCTGTCTCGTGGTATTAAGCACAACTTAACTTCATACCAGGTACAGCTGGAGATGATCACACTTAATTTATCTTTTCATATGTATCTAGATATTGTCAATATATAATACTTGTCCTTAATTATTTCAGATTTATTTGGGGTGAGAGGGACCATATACCCACATTCACTCAGAAACTTTGAAATCTCACCTGGAAGGCTTCCTAGAGAAAAGCAGAGCCATAAATTTTGGGGAAAAAGAGGGGCAAAGCCAGGGCATGATGAGATGGAAAAAGAAGAACATGAAGGAGTGAAAATAAAGGGAAAGGAGAAATGTGGCTAGGCTGCATGACACTGAATGTCACTTAATCACTTCATGCCTAGGTTTTCCAACACAATCAGTGTCTATTTGACACTTAGATTGTAATTCGCTAAGGGCTGAAACTCCCTGTCTGTTTGCACAATGCCTACCTTCATATGCCTCAGAGGCTGGTTGTGACTTTTACTGGTTTGAACTAGGATCCTTCCTGCAGCAATGGACTGTCATTACTCACGCATCACTCAGGATCATTTAAGTGAAACAGATACTAGTTTGGGGGAGTTTCGCAGACCAGTTCACCTGAATAATTAATTAATGCAGAAGACCAAAGTGTGTACAATACTTCACTACAAATGGACTCAGCTGACTCACATAATGGATTTTTGCCTTTGAGGACCCTTTGACAGAAGGAGTGCTTACAGGGAATTTCAGGTCTTCAGAGCTAAGGGACAGTGACTTTGGCACACAGATACTGAGAAGCAGACAAGGTGGGCAGCAGTTTTAAGACAGCACTGCTAGGAATGGAAGGGGACGTATGAGCCAATTGCTGAAGTTATTGTCTTTTCCCGCTCCTAAGATTATGCCTAAGCACTTCCCAGCTCCTTGCTCCAGGCCTCAGACGCATGCCAGCTCTGCCTGGGAGGAGAGGTATGAGTGTCTACCATCCCCTTTTTGTACCTGGGTTTCCACTGAGAGGCTTCTAGCCTTTTTCCTTGGTGCACTCTGATCAAGCTTCTGCATGATCAAAGGATTAGACTGTCATGCTTCTGCATGTGACCTGCCATCCAGCCAGACACACGGCCTAAAGGCAGTGGGTGCTAGGCACTCATAAGCACAACTAAAATCAGTGAGAGCTTTGCTCAAGGAGGAGGAAGCTTTGCACAATGTTGCTCATGTAGCAATTCAAGCTTAATGATATGGAAGTTTTTACAGCTGAGGCCCTATTCTGTTAGTGTTTCCAACCCCAATTAGTAAAATGGGATTACAAAACTAGGGAGCTCATTTTGTGTTTTTATAGGGTCTCAACCAGGGGAGGAGGAATGGTTATGAAGGAACAGAACAGCCAGCAATGAAAGGAGTTAATAAAGACTATATGGCACCTTAAACTTTCCCTCATAAAGTCCTATGTGCATAATGCTGCGCACAGTCTAAAAATGTTAACAATTTTTATACAATAAAGAAGTAGTGCTTTGATGAAGGGAATTAAGGAAGCCTCTTGTCCTTACAAATATCTGGCTCATGGCTGTTTAGCTTTGGGGTTTAAGAATATAGAAGTTTCAACTGATTATTTTCCCACAGTGAGGGATTTTATAAGGCTTCTTGTCCATGTGATTTCTTTGATGTCTGGGATGGGATAAGCAGCCTTTCCCATCACGGATATATTCACACAGAAAGGCCAGCCATGAACTACCCGGCCTCTACTCTGCCTTTGTGAAAGACATAGAACATAGCTCTAAAACAACTCCCCTACTGTCAGACCTATCTGAAAACAAAAACTAGATTCAAACATTATTAGAAAAATGGAAGGAGACAAACTCAACACGACAGCAGAAGTCTCCGATGGAGGCACACGTTCCCTGGTGCTGATTAAGTTTGGCTGCTTCTTTGCAGTGGATGTGGCAGGGGTCCTCCAAAGGAAACCCATGAAGCATAATTAAAGCCTGGCTCATACATCACATCGGAGCTGTACTGATAAAATTAATCCATTTCCCAACTTCTGAGTACATTGTCTTGCAACTTTACCCTGCTACCATGTATTACACTTATGTTGCGCTGCCTGCTGTGTAGTCACCTCTCTGCAACGGGTAATAACGTGAGCTCTGTGCACGCACCAGATCTCCATTATTTTTAGCAGACCAGGTAAGTCCACTAGGTTTACGTAGGCCAGCGCGGCCATCGGCAGCCCCAGGGCCGCAGCTCTCCTGTACTAAATCCGCAGCCTCCCTGGATCCTCCGTGGCCGACAGGTGCGGCGTAATCCCCCGTTGGGTGGATCAGACCCCGGGGGCTGTGACCCCGCTCTGGAGGCGGCCGGCCCGGGCCGGGGCGGCTCGGCTGCGCTCAGTAACCGCCTGTTTCCCCGTTGGGAGGGGAGGCCGGGCCGCCCCGGCGCCCCTCGCCGCGCCCTGGCTGGGGCGGGCCGAGCCCTCCCGGCTTTGCCGGCGCTTGCGGGGGATTAGTGGGGCAAACCGCTCATCCGCCGCTGACCCCGAGGCGGGACTGCGGCCGGGCCGGGGCCGTCCGGAGGAGAAGGGCGAATCCGAGGCACAGTCGCCGGAGGCGGCGCGGCCCCAGCCCCCTCGGCGGGGCTGGCTCTGCGGGGACCGGAGGTTTCGCTGCGGGTAATCCCCGGCCCGGGAGCGGCGGGCAGGGCTGAAGAGCGGGGGGATCCCGGGGCCGGTGACTGACTGGCGGCTCCGCCGCC
>VYZV01045586.1:174111-185344 GCA_013401275.1 Pandion haliaetus
TCCTTTACAGTATGTAAAACAGTTGTTAATGAATGTCCATCAGTAAACACATTTTCCATGACTGTGAATGCTTGGCTGTCAGAAGACCATAATATTGTGAAAAGATCTGCCACTTTGATCTGCTTGGCCTTATGAGATCTGTATAAAATTAAAATGGTAAGAGTAGGATTATAAAACTGACCATTTGCTGTAAAAGTTTGAGTGAACCTAATGCTACTATTTAACATGTTTTGTTTTGTGGGGTTTTTTTTTCCCCTTCTTGCTTGATTCTTGGTAATGGAGCCAAATTCTTTTGGATTTTATGAACTTGACTCCCCTGCCCCTCGAAAAATCCCCGAGTGACATTATAGTTTCATTGAAGTGCATGGGAAAGCTTCTACTGACTTCACTCAAGCATGAAATTAGTTCAAATTGTTTGAATTTCCCTTTATTTGATACTGTGTTGACTGCAAGTACCTGTGTTAAGTGCAGCATTTCTTGTTCATTTTGCTTTCAGTGCATGCACACTACATGCCAAAACATTTCTAGCATTTGAGGCTGGAATGTGTATTTCTCTTGGCATTTATAGGAAACCAATTGCTATTAACCATTTGTTGAGTGAAAATTGAAATCTCTTTTTGCTAGGAGCCATCGTTTGAGATGCTTCCGTTGACTGGGAAAACAATAATATTTGATAGCTTTCCTGATCCTTCAGATACCTGGGAAATAATTGAGACTATTGGCAAAGGAACATATGGAAAAGTTTTCAAGGTGTTAAATAAGAAAAATGGCAGCAAAGCAGCAGTCAAAATTTTGGATCCTGTTCACGTAAGCTACTTAAATTACTTGGTTTGTGCTTATTTAATTGTAAGTGAATTTATGTAGTCTTTTTTTTCTTTTAATCTAGGTAGATCATTTGCATTAGAAGTGATAGTGAAATAAACTGCTTCAACATGCTGAGTATCAGGCTAGCTATCAATGCATTTTTCATACCGTAAGTGATCTTGGAAGTGGTTGTGTGTGATAGAAGTCAGAAGCATACCTAAACTTTGTTACTCTTACTTTTGGTTCCCCCTTGTTAATCTCTTACTTTCAGAAGCAGAGGTGATTATTTTCCTTTTCAGTACCAGGAGTCCTAGTTGCCTCTACTTTACTGTTGTTCCCTTTCCTTTTTTTTTTTTAAACATACTAGCCAGTAAGAAAGTTACATACTTCTAAGTACTTTAGATGTACCTTCAAGCATCTATTTTGAGTACATACTTTTAGCTGAGTTACATGCTATGAGTGATACTTTAAAAATAAAATAGCATATTTTAGTTTTATTTTTATTGTTGGTTCTGTGTTTTCAGAATGTGCCAAAATACATAGGTATCACAGAGGGATTCGTCTTTCCAAATGGAAAATACAAAGCCAATAGCTCCTACACGCAAAGCACCAAGTGACTGGGAGGTGGAATTATTATGTTGTAGAGTATGTTTTTGTTCTCAATAACTGACATTTATTGGGTGGCAGATTAATGCTCAAAGGGTAAGGAAGAACATTAGTCTGGTTTGTAAAGGTATACCCCATTGACTTCAGTGGTGCTGCATGTCGCTTGGGATTTTTCTCGAGAACAGTAACCTGCAAAACATGGACAAGGAGCTGTTCCTGTTTCAAGGGGCCCCTTTGAGCTCATCTTTTGCACTTCCAGTATAGGGTTATGAGGCATGTGCTTCCATTTCACAATCTCTGGGCAGGAAGGGAAGAGCATGCTATGTGACATGGAATGCTGCAGGTCTGGAGCTGCACAGCCACACAAGGCTCTGTCTACCCCTGCATATCACATAGTGTCAAATTATGATCCCATGGCCTGTAAGTCCATGAAATGTGCATGTGAAAACATGGCATCTTGCATTATCTTTGCTGTGTTTCTTGTTGATCTGCTTTTTATTTCAGCATGCTTTCAAAGCAACAAAAGGAGGTTAATCTCAATTCAATATCACGTACCTCTCCCAAAGTAAACATGATTTGCAGCCAAGTGATAAGGATCTTGATTAATTCAAATGTATTGGAAACTCTATTTTGACTCTGTTGCTTTCCATAAACAAGGTTCTTTTGCTTACAATGAATAGGCAGGACTTTCTTGCAGCTGGTGTTCATCTAAATGCCTGTATGGCAGGAAATGATTCTGCTTTCATCTATTTCACAAGTGTTCAACAATGATTTGTAAGTGGCAACTGGCTATGGCGCGGATTACTGAAGGCATCGGGGAAACATTCAATGTTGTGTACACTTTGGAGGATGTAGGACAAGGATAAAGGATGATGACAGGAAGAAAGAATAGGTAGTAAAGCTGATGCTAGAGGAAAGAGAAATAGATTAAGTAGGAGATAAGGGAGTAGAATGTAAAGAAGATGGAAAAATACAATGGATAAAGATGCAACATAAGAAATTGAAGAGAAAAGGTATAACTGATGAAAACAGATTCCTTATTTTAACAAAAAAAAAAGGAAGTCAGTAATGCAGTCAACATCACACTTGAGTCTTTTAACTGAATATATTATTTTTATTCTAAGAATACTATTCTTCTTTTCCCCCTTCTATTTACAGGATGTCTGGAGTAGCTGCTGTACCTCCATGTTACTCTTAAAATGGCAGTCTTATATTAGAAATAGGGTGAAAGCAATAAACTAGTTCTTTTTGTTTAAACTGAAAGTATTATTAATGGCTGCAGAGGGAGCCATTGCAGTGAAGAAAAGGATACTTTATGTATTCTTTAATTTTCACAATTTTTTTCTTTGAAGATGGTTTCAGAATTGTGCCACTTGAGAGGTGGACTGAAAAAAACAAGAAGAAATGTGTTTTTATATCACCTGGTCTAACTGATATTTCCAAATAAAACTGGGAAACTACATTATCATGGGTGATGTGAGACTGAAATAAGCATTTCATGTTTAATCCTTTAGAGCTCTCAGATTCTTTGTGTTGAATAACAGCTCAGCTTTTTGAAACTGAAAACAGGAAAGTGGAGGTGTTGAAATGAGATTGTATGAAGATGGAACTGATAATGCTCTTAGTCTTGTCCTCAAGGTTATAAGTAAATGCCATTGTACTTGAGGGCTCTTAGCCCAATTATCCTATGTCTAAGTTCACATTAAAATATTCCCTCTACTGTTTCTAAAAGAGGTACTCTTATGCAGGTAAATATGTTAAATTCAACCAAATATTTCAGGTTTTCTTCCTTCATAAAATACAGAGAAATATTTCTGGGTTTAGTATGCACAGAATGAATACTGTATTCATTTCATTCTCTCTCTTTTCATTTCTCCTTATAATTGTAAAAATCTCATAAAATCTGAGTACCCCTCAGGGGACAGAAACCTCTGTTAAACCACCCCAAGGCAGCCAGGGATATTATATGTTTTGTGTGTAGTTTTTTGGCTTCCGACTCTTTGGGGTTTTAGTGGGGTTTTTTTGCTTTATGATCTGTCCTTTTGGTTTTGCTGGATGCATTTTCTCTCTTCATCCCTTCTTATCTTTCACTCTTTCCCTTTTCACCTCTGCCACCTTCAGTACCTCGGTTCTTTCTTCCTTCCTTGCATCTCTTTTTTTTTTTTTTTTTTTTTAATTGGCTTGTTTTTGTGNATTCTGTGTTGTGCTTATAGGAAAACTAACTTAAAGTGAGTTCCTCCTTTTTTTGAAAAAGGGAAATTTCTGCTGTTTTTCAGCTACTCCAATAAAAAAAAATCTCTAAAACCCTTCCTTGTGAGAAGACTTATTAATGCAATTTCAGTATGAAAGGTTAATGGCCCAATTCCTGAAGATACTGGTGACAGGCAAAGTTCTCTGAGACCAGTCAAGTTGGTCTCAAGACAAAAGGCTAATATGAGGAACTTGAGTTGGATTTAGCATTGGAGAGACCTGTATAAGAAACAAGTGAGAAAAGTCTTAGGGGCAGATACCTTTGGTGGTGAACAAAATGAGGAGTGTCATTCATAGGGGATACGAAGCATCCCTTTTCTCTGCCATGGTCACTTCTATTTGGCAGTGGTGAGACAGGTTTTCAGCACCAAGTAGGTGC
Organism: Pandion haliaetus; assembly: GCA_013401275.1. Classification (NCBI taxonomy): domain Eukaryota; kingdom Metazoa; phylum Chordata; class Aves; order Accipitriformes; family Pandionidae; genus Pandion; species Pandion haliaetus. The sequence continues at coordinate 178,151 of VYZV01045586.1, forward strand.
TTTTCATTGATATGAATTACATTCATATGGATAGTGGAGTTTATAGGTAACCTTCCTCTAGAACTGATTTTTCATTTCTATTTCTTTTTGGGTGGGTGTAAATAGCAAATTGTATTAAAAAATGTTTTAAATCTGGAAACAAGTATGTTAACATTTTTTTTTTTGAGATCTCAACAATGGGGGAAAATGACTGCAGCTATTCTGCCTTTACCTGTGGCTAGTATGGATTGAATATTTTTTCAGCATGACTGAAACACAGTCTGATAGTGTCCCTCAATAAGCAATTCCAGTGCATAGGTGGAAGGGGTTACCCGAGTCATCTAGTGCCCGCCGTTGCTAGCATCCATGGTTGGTCTGAAAGGGCTTGCACAGCTCCTGGTGCATGTGTTGGCAAAATTTGTCCTCATCTCTCATCTGCAAGTGGATTTCCCTTGCTGTCTAAGAAACCCGAGGTCTGTAACAAAAGACTGACAAAAAGCCACAACTTTTATAGCTCAGTAGGAGAAGCCAGAGAGATCATGGATATCACCAATTTCTATGATAGTAGAAAATGAGAAAAATTCCCAGATTATTCTAGAAAGTGGGATGATAAATGAGTAAGGTGTGGCTGCAGTCATACTTGCTTGTGCACAGAGGGGCAGAGAGGTAATTCCAGCAGCACCATCTCTAGCTGGGGACATCCTTGAGACGAGAGAACTAATGTGACTTCCCAAGGCATCTGCATAGCTACCCGCTTATGGACTGCACCGGGTTTGCCTTGAAATGCTCCTTCCCCATTCTCCTGAGGGCTGCTGTGTCATACCCCACATGTTCATTACTTGAAATTGATAAAGACCAAATAAAAAACCAGGTGACTTTTGTATTGAGTAAACAGAACCAAGCTTTGTAGCCCTGCAAATGGTACATTCATGTTCTGTTTGGGTTTTTTCTTTGTATTATTTCAAACTACATTTCAATAGCCCAAAAAATGCTCTGTGCTGGTTTTTAAAATGGCTATCAGTATTTATTTATTAACTGCTTTGTATTTCTCATTTGTGACACTAGGATATTGATGAAGAAATTGAAGCTGAGTACAACATTTTGAAAGCTCTCTCTGATCATCCCAATGTAGTCAAATTCTATGGCATGTACTATAAGAAAGATGTGAAAAATGGAGACCAACTTTGGCTAGTTCTTGAGGTAAATAATTCAGAAAAATAAGAGTTTTCTTCCAGTTGGCATTCCTGTGTTGAGTGTAAACTCGATAAATGAGATGCGAGTCATTTGATGTTTTTCTTTAGAGAGGTTGCATGTGAAGCGATAAATGCTGTTGTTCAGTCTTTTCAGTGTTCTGAATTAATGGTCTGCTCTGAGTTCAGTGTTCTTACTTTGATGTTATGCTGATAGTGCTGTGCCTTCATATTCTAATATGACTTCATAGGATTTGCTACCTAAAATCTTTCTTTGGTGAAAGGCTTGTCATGAGAATCTTCCTCCGGTAGCATTTCTTTAAATATGACTAAGATATGACATAACAGTTAAAGAAACCAGTATGATGACTTTTTTTCTAAATGAAATGATAGAAATTAATTAATTTAATTGGTTTTTTTGTACAAGTAAATGCACAAATAGAGAAATAAGCCAATAAAAACAGGCTACTTCCCAAACACTGCTGAAAGCAGCAGGATTTCCTCAAATGGAGTCAGAGCAAGGTAAGGCCTGTGATTTGTGTGTTTCAGTCTTTAGTTTTGACTTAATCTAGGAGAAAAGAACTTGATCATTACTGTTCTCATAGATTTACTATAACCTATTTTGCAAAAACTTCCTCCTCTCCCCAGAGGAAAATGAAGAAGAATGACTCTGACAGGAATAGTGTGCCTTTCATAACAATCAAGGCTCTTGCTGATGTTTTATTAGTGTTTGATAAGGTTGAGATTGAAGAATTGGTTGTATTTCATGATTCGTCAGCTGAGTGAATACAGATCTCCTGCCAAATATCTCGATACAATGGTATCTAATCCTGGAAACAAGCTCTAAAAAATGCTTAAGTTCTAAAAGCTTTTCCAAATTCTTCTGACTTGCATTGGGAAGATGTTTTTAAGAATAGTTTGCATTGGAAATCATAATAAATCATTAGGTTAGACCAACATCAGAAGATGTCAGCTCTTTGTGCAGTGAGCATCTTTGAAAATCTAGCTTCTGTTGTGTCTGCTGGGCATTTGGAACTCCATCTGTGAAACTTCTGGCCTGTAAAGGATGGATGCCAAACAACCAGGATGGAACAGACTGTGAGGAAACAGTCAAGTGTTTATATTTTAACTTTTATATTTCACATGGATTTATTTTCTTAATGTGAAAAACACGAGCCTACAGCTGGAGTATAAATTTTTATATTTACTCTTTGCATGCTAAGCTGTACATGTGCAAGGGTGTTGTGGTTTAACCCCAGCCAGTAACTAGGCACCACACAGCTGCTTGCTCACTTCCTCCCCACCCAGTGGGATGGGGGAGAGAATTGGGAAAAAAAAAAAGTAAAACTCATGGGTTGAGATAAAGACAGTTTAATAGGACAGAAAGGAAGAAAGTAATGATAACAACAATAACAATAAAATTACAATAATAATAAAAGAATTGGAATATACAAAACAAGTGATGCACAATGCAATTGCACATCACTCGCTGACTGATGCCCAGTCAGTCTCTGAAGAGCAATCTGTGCCCCCCCCCCGACCAACTCCCCTGTCGTGGTTTAACCCCAGCCAGCAACTAAGCACCACGCAGCTGCTCACTCACTTCCCCCTACCCCCCCCCAGTGGGATGGGGGAGAAAATCAGGAAAAGAAGTAAAACTCATGGGTTGAGATAAGAACAGTTTAGTAGAACAGAAAAGAAGAAACTAATAATGATAATAATAACACTAATGAAATGACAACAGTAATAATAAAAGGATTGGAATATACAAGTGATGCACAATGCAATTGCTCGCCACCCGCTGACTGACGCACCTGGAAGTCCCCAAGCCCTGATGCCCCCCCAGTTCCTAAAACATCACATGGTATGGAATACTCCGTTGGCCACTTTGGGTCAGCTGCCCTGACTGTGTCCCCTCCCAACTTCTTGTGCCCCTCCAGCCTTCTTGCTGGCTGGGCATCAGGAGCCAAAAAACCTTGACTTTAGACTAAACATTACTTAGCAACAACTGAAAACATCAGTGCGTTATCAACATTCTTCTCATACCAAACTCAAAAACATAGCACTATACCTGCTACTAGGAAGACAATTGACTCTATCCCAGCTGAAACTAGGACACCCCCCAGTTTATATACTGGGCATTACATCACATGGCATGGACTACCCGGTTGGCCAGTTTGGGTCAGCTGTCCTGGCTGTATCCCCTCCCAGCTTGTTGTGCCCCTCCAGCCTTCTTGCTGGCTGGGCATCAGAAGCTGAAAAATCCTTGACGAAGTGGCAACAATTGAAAACATCAGTGTGTTATCAACATTATTCTTATACTAAATCCAAAACATAACACTATACCAGCTACTAGAAAGAAAATTAACTCTATCCCAGCCAAAACCAGGACAAAGGTCTAGAATGGAGTGTGTGGAATAGTGTTGCATGTTTTCTGTCACTGCACATGTAGATCCATGAATACAGTGGATTTCAGCTGGTGTGTGTATGCGTAGATTTGCATAAGTAGAAAAATAAATTCTAGTGGTGACTTTGGTGGAGCTTTCCTTTTAATAAAAATACCCGTGAAAGAAAACTGTCATGGAATAGATTCCTTTGCTGAAGCGTCACCTTCCTTTCAGCTTGTATGCAGCTTTACAGGGCCGTTGCAGTTTGTTTTTCACAGTACCTATTTAGGTGTCCTACAGTTTATAACAATGAAGATATCTTCATCATCTCCCTTCTGTTTTGTTGGGGTTTTTTTAATAATATATTTGTGTCTAAATTCATAAAGACGGTGATTAGTCTTTACTTTAGCTTTCAGAGACCTCTGTTTCCATTGCTTTGGGTTTTGCTTTTTTAAAAAAAATTTATCATAAAAGAGCATTTTTACTTCAGAACTGTTGCTTCCCCTGAAGACGGGAATCCAGTCTTGAAATTTAGATTTGCAGAGTTTGATACCAAGGAGATCTTTCTCATCTCCTTCTCTCAAAAAAGTCATCAAATAATACCTGCAAATTTTGTGTGATGCTCTGAAATGAAGATGGACCTTTTGCAGTCAGCATCTAGCCTGTAGATACATTCCCAAAGACTGGAAGGACAAACAGTGTAGACCCCTTCAGTTTGCCTGAAGCCGCTTCCGTCGTATCTGAATGCAAAATGATGTCAAGGAAAAGTAGAGAATCAAATGCAGACTATTGTGCACTGTAGTGTTCGGGATTCCTGCAGGGCTGCAGCTGCCAGGGAGAGCTTACAGGAGCAGTGGGGCATTGAAAGCAGAGCTTGTTGCTCTGCTCTGCTTTTGTGTTCTGTGATGGGATCTGCAAGCAGGAGGTTTTGGAGGGGAAGTTTCTCAAATTCCACTATGAATGGGTTGTGATAGATGGTAAAACTCAGCATTTAATAATGGGCTTAGAGCCACCACTAGTTTACCAACAAAGTTACTCTCGGGAGTGTTTGAATCCGTATATGTAGATGTTATTAAATCATTTTTTCCTAGAGGAAAAAAATCCTCAGCTCTCTAAGACACATCCCATGCAATGTATCAACAGCAAGCCAGTCTGGAAAGAAAGATTGTTGCCAGGTTTCTTTTCTCCTAATTCCATCTTCAATATTAGTTATATGTACTGTACTGTTCAATTCTTATACCTTTGTTAGTATATACAGTATGATGATTTTTGATGTATCCTATAGTTTTCAGTAGCTGTTTTGTATTACATTTGATCATGTTTGGGTTTTGGGGAAAAGAGGCTAATCAGGTTTGAACTAGGCTAAGGTAAGTGGCTGAGGTACAGTTTTGAGGCCCAAACTGACCAAGTAGCTAAAAAGACTACAGTTTTGAGGCCCAAACTGACCAAGTAGCTAAAAAGACTATCCTACAATATTGTTAAGGGTTCTTGACAGATTTTAGTCCCGAATACTTGAATTATCATAAAATCATCAGACCTCATAACCTTGGATGGGTTTATAATGAGATTATTGCAGTCTTGGTATGAAATATTCCGCCCCATGTTCCATCTCTGTTTTCCAGAATTAATCTATTCTTACATGATTTGGTACCTGTTGAACCTGTACTCTCAAATTCTAGGACAAAATAGTTGAACATTCCATTTTTAACTAAAATTGGCACTTTCATTTGCTTCTCACTCTAAGGCATATGTGAACAATGAGGCACTGGGTGTTCACAATCCAGGTTGAAGGTATTGTCCTCTGGCTAGAAATCATTACACCAGATGACTATCAAGAAATATTTACCTACAACTAAATGGAATTTGGAGCTGACCTATTAGTGTGGGTCATCTGATAGTTTCTATGTTTATAGAAGCCAAAACCAGTTGCTTCAGAATGAGGGAAATGATCTGTTACAGAATAATCCTGGGTAAACATGACATTTCTTCTGAGTCTCTTTACTTAACAATTGCCTAATAGCATGTGCCTTCATAGAAAGTTTTCCAATTTGAAGTGAAATTCCTCATTTTCTACTGAACATTTGGATTTCATTTTCTTTGCTGTATTTCTCTGTCTCTGTGCTAATGTGCAGATAACCTGACTGATCTTGTAAAGCATTTTGAAGTTACAGTGCTATGAGCTGGAAATATGCTTCTGAGAGAATAGGAGCCATTGTTCATTAATTTTTTTCTGTGAAAATAAACACATACTTTTTGATATAATAAAGTATCAAGAGATATGTAGTCAGTCTTATACTTTGATTTAACTTTCAGTGTAGATCTAATCAGTTAAAAACATGCATAATGATTACTTGGAAAAATAAACAGCCTTTTTGTATAACACACTTCTGCGTGTGACACTAATACAGAATTTGTAAAAGTGTAGTTACTATGTTGTGTTCATCTTAACACATAAGGACCTAAGTCTGAGACTAGTATAGAATATGAATTTAACAAATTATTAAAAACTAGAGGAAAACTAATAATATGAGAGCTTCTAGCATCGTTAGCATTTTATGGTAGAAGTAAGCTAACTTTCTCGGTTCAGCATTTTTAAGGAAACCACCTACAGGAATGAATGTGAAACAGGAATACATCTGTACAGAATAACAGTACTTTTGACTCTTAGTTCAGAAATGCCCTTCTCTCTGTAGGCTGCACTCAGATAGGCTGAACATCTGCCCCTGTATGAATGCTGTTCTAATCATGTTTATAATAAAGACTATTGCTGGAGAGAGGATTCTTGCCAGGTGTATTAAGCCTTGTCATGTGTGTCCAGAGATGCAGGCAGAAGAAATTGGCCTATTAAGTCTGTGTTGAAAAGAAACCACTTGAGTGTTATACTTGGGATGAATCAGCTTAGCGGTTTCATGTCAGCAGACATCAGCATGATGACACAGCTAAGGCAGAGTGTGCTCTAGCCCATTTCTTTCTGCTCTGGATGTTAGTTCAGAAGGGAGTAGATCTGAGATAGTTGGAAATCACATGATGGAAGATGGAGCAGAGAGGTAAATTGTATCAGGCCCTACAGGTGAGCATGTAGGTCAAGGGCAGGTAGGGAGAACAAGTGGCACAGCCCTTCCCTGAGATCTGGTGCAAAGAACAACCTAGTCAAGGCTGAGTGAAGGCTGAAAATACCACAGAAAGGTAAATGGCAAGTCTTACACAGCTTTTACTCACTACTGTAAGCCAGAGTCCAAGAATCATAATGCAGCATATTTCTGTAGTTCATTTCCTACACCGATCAGGTAGAACTTTAAGAAGCATCTGTTATGGGTTTGTGTGGCATGGTTTTCTTTGCTAGTGGGGGAGGGGGCTGCAGAGGTGGCTTCTTTAAGAAGCTACTAGAAGCTCCCCCGGCTCCAAAAAAAAGCCGGATCCGCCTCTGGCCCAGGCCGATCCCATCAGTGACGGTGAGAGCGCCTCTGGGAGAACAGATTTAAGAAGGGGAACCGGCAGTGTGTGTGGGTTGGGAACGTGAGAGGAACCTCTCTGCCGATACCGAGGTCAGTGAAGGAGGAGGGGCATCTGAGGAGGCTGATGGCCCTGCAGCCAGTGGTGAGATGGCAGGCTGTCCCCCTGCAGCCCATGGAGGTGAA
>VYZV01045590.1:9388-20823 GCA_013401275.1 Pandion haliaetus
GCCCTGACTACAGTTGAAAACAAAAAGGTTACATCTTGCTGACCTTTATGGTCTACTGTGTACATTTATAAAATCAGCAAAACCAAAAATGGAACAGTTCCACAGAAAAATTATTATAGATATTTTACAATACTGTTTGTTTCCAAATCTCCATCTTTGCAAAATGTTTCCTGTTTCATAAGCAGAATCAGCTGCAAGCAGAGTCCACAAATGCATGTGTGGCAGAACTGAAGGAATAAAGCAAGCATGGTGAATTTTGAGCAAATCTGGATAATGCTTTGAGGAATTATTTGGTGTGTGGTCTGAGGCAAGAAGCCACAGAGAGGCGGAAGTTAATCTTATGTACTCCCCAGCTGCAGATATGTCTTCTTGAGAGCAGACTGCAGCAGGAGACACAGAAGAAATGACCAAGAGACCAGATTAATACCACATGAGCCAAGTGTCAGCCTCATTATATGTGTTTTCACTAAAGTTGAAAAGACTTTAACTTGGACGGCTGTCATTTCAAAGAGAAGTTGTGACATGTAAAAGTAACTCAAATTAAACTGAAAGAATGTCTGTGACACTAAAGGGGAAGTATCAATAATAAAAAAATGGTAGGAAAAGAAATAAAAACCAAACAAATAACTCCAGTAGCTTAATTCCAACACAAAGACAGCATTTTAGGGAAATCAAGGCAGTCCCAAAAATACATAACAGGGCCGAATACAATAAATGTTAGGTGGACATCATGCTCAAATTTCTTCAAGCAGTAGGCCTGACAGTAAAGAGAAGAGAGTGAAATTGCAATTATATTTTAACTGTTTAATCATGGAAATTATAAAGATCCTTAATCTGAAACATCTTAATGTTCATAACTTTAAAGCAAAATAAATTTTGACATCACTTGTGACTATAACGTTCATGCTGCACAACCGGATCTAGAGCTCAGCTTGACAGGACAGATCCAATCCACACCTACTCCCATGCTGTTCAGTTAAGAGCTATCTTGCAATTAACTTTTGTATTATGCTATGCAAAAAATTTGTTCAGTAATCTTAACAGAGTGCTTGCAAGAGAGTCTATAGAATATTTTTTTTCCTGGGGAATCCTTTTTCTAGTCAAAAGACAAACATCTAAGTCTGCTAGAGTTAATAAGTAGCCTACTCCTTCCTATTGTATAAGAGGGCAAAACTGCCCTTGCTATTCCTTATACCCAAACCTTTCTGTAAAAAGAGGATGACTACCCTCAGGGTGGTTTTTTTTTTCCTGGCACTCATCACAGTGCTACTGGTGTGTTTTACAAATAATTTCTTTTCATAACACCCTTGCTCATGACGGAAGTATTGCTATCCTCATTTTATAAGCAGCAAAGAGCCAAAGAGAGATTAGAGTCAAATACATTTATAAATTTTGGGGTACAATGGATAACAAACATATATAGGACCTGATATTTCATAATACCTAATGCTTTATAGCACTAACTATACTCAAAGTTTAGTTCCCACAGACTATCCTTGTGCCAAATTGTTCAATATTCTTCCCTCTCCCTTTAAGCAGATTCCTCCTCTGCGTTGCTTGACCATCAGCAGGAGCAGCATGAGGAACTCAGAAGATTCCCCCAGCTCCCTTTATGCCCAGGGTATCTTCACAGCACACAGTGAAGGACATGAGCCTTTAGTTTCCCACAATCCTGTATCATTATTCAAGCTCTTATGTGTTCCAGTCTTGTTTTGATAAAAAAGAAAACACCCATTGTGGTCATTAAGAATCTTTCTAAAGGTCAAAAAACCCCACAAAATCTTCTGCAAAGAAAGCTGGTGTTGGACCTTTTCTTTCCCAACCTATTTAGTTGGAACCTTGATGGAGTAGCTGTTCTGTGAGGTATACCATCCAGCTGAAATGCATTTCCTCATCCAAAGCCCTATAGCAAGGTATTTTACACACTGCATTTATTAAGAGTAATCTTTCTGTGTCTTCCATACAGTGATCTCAAAATATTTTTAGCAATGCCAGTGGGTTCAGTCTTGTAGCTCCTTAACACATAATTACCAGCTTTGAGGCACCTGGCAGTCGCTGTTCTTAACTGGCTTATGCCATGAGAAGAGGAAGTACCAAGGAATAACTAAGCAATATACAGCTGTGTCATAGTCTAAATGCCGTGGGATGTACAGAATGGGTTCCAATTACCACTCAGGGAAGTCAAGCTCGGAGAAAAATGGTTCATTTTGCTACATAGTACTTTGAGCAGAGATTTTTGCTAGTATTGTCTCCCCCCTCCTGTCCTGCAGTGTCTCCCACTGTATGCTGGCAATAGAAAATTATCATCATTGCCAGGATGGATAGAACTGCCAGTCTGTATGATCTCAGCATCTCTCTCCATCCTCCTTGGCCTAGGACTAGGGCTGCCCACAAGCCAAAACCCAAGAGAAGCAGCAAAACTGCTTGAATTGAATCCAATTCTGAGCCTCAGAAAGGGCCCCAGTGCTAACCTTAGTAAATTTTGTTTTAGCTGCTTAAGTGGTTTAAACTATGCATTGCCCTAAGAAGTGAGTCATTGCTTGTGTGCACTTATGGATGCTTGGAAGCAGAGGTGATGCTGGTCTGCGAATAAAAGCTAACAGACATGACAGCAAACATTACTGTTAGTAACACTTGGTGTACTTGCACAACATGTGCCTTCACCCAGCATCTTCACCTGTAAGAAGCTGAAACAATCATAATTTCCTTCCATTTCTCACATGCTACTCACTTTTCAAGCTATTTCTGTCAGAACCAGGTAAAGTAATAATTTAAAGAGCTTACAATGCTTTGGATGTCTGGTTGTACCTCAGAAAAGAGCTTGCAATGGTTTGGATGTCTGGTTGTACCTCAGAACACCCAGTGAAACTCAGCTTGTACTAACTTTCTGCTCAAGTTTACGCACAGTGGTGCCTTAGCCCAGCCCTTTGGCCAAATTACCTACTGCTGACCCAGCTACCCAGTAACGGTAGCACCAAAACCACACATGTATCTTTTATGGAAGTAGGTTATCTTTTTAGCATTTGAAAAGCCAGCTGAGGAACCAGGCCTAGACCGTGAAGCAGACTAATAAAAAGCAGCCACACCTTGGCTCATGTAGTTATCTCTAGATGCTTTCTGCTGCTTCTTTTCATGTGACCATTAGTTTTGTAGTTGCAGATCCTCAGCACACAGTTTCTATATTGCAGTTATTAGCACTAGTGTTTTGACAAAGGAAAGGTGTCCTGTCATCAGAACATGGGCCACGTGCACTGCCTCGCTTCCCCTGAGACAGGGCAGAAGGGCGCAGTGAAGTCAGCTAAGCTTACAGTTCAGAGGAAGGTTTTCATTAGCTTCCTTGCCTCCAAGGGACAGGTGCCACAGCTACTAAGATACTTCATGCGGATGAGAGAGGTACTTCATATTGACTTGGTTTACACTTTTAATGTTTACATCCAGAAAAACCATAGGGAAGAAATAAGTACGTGGGAAATCCACAGAGGCACAACTTTGTTCTGCTGAAGTCAAAAGACTCCTTCAGTGAATATCAGGAGCTTTAGCATCCCCTAAAACATCATAAAAAACAAAAGTATGAAAACAAGGCACTGAAACTGCAGTCTTATAAAATCCACTTCATATTAAATACAGTCATGCTGTATCCTATTCTAGAGCATATATTCCCTTGCTCACTGTAGTAACAAAATTATTGCATATATGAACTTGTAACTATGCAACTACTTAAAATCTTAAAGACAAGCTTACAAAATATGACTTACTTGATAACACTAAACATATCAGTCACAAAAATACACTATTCCATCCTCAAAAGATTAAAACACTTGGAAGTTGAGGATATCTTGATGTCCTTCAGGTGTGTTTCTCATAACAAATAAAGTATATAGTAATAGCATAGTGAAAAATTGAAAAAAACCCAACAAGCAAGACCCCCAACTTTTTTCTTCTTTAACAAAGGTTTGCTTGTGGCTCCTTTAAATAGCTTATTACTTCCAAAGGCAAGTTTGCCCACCTTTCTGCTTGCAAGTAGTCTGTAGTGACTTTGGCATTAGGAATAAAGCAGGTAATTAATCTTCTTGAAGAAGATAACATGAAGAAAAGAATCCCGGAACATGTACCAAATAGTATCTATAGAATAGGGTCAGAGAAGATACAATGAAATTGGGAGTGGGAAGAGTTTATATCCCAACACCAATTACACACTTTTAGATCAATTCAACAGGCACCTTAATGGCTTCATAGGTTCAGTCTGTGAGCAAACTGATGATGCAGTGAGATGAGACAGGACAATTCAACATCACTGACAGTTCACAGCTGCCAAAATGGGCAAGCCACACTCCCCCTCTCCCCACTTCTCTCCCACTCATGACACATACTGCCTCTATTTCTTTCTTGTCATCCTTTCTAGTGTTGCTCTGGCACTCGTCACACTTCCCATCCCCTTCCTCTAATGCGGGCATGATATCATTGATTTATACCTAGTCTCCATTTAGCACCATGCCTTAATTCCAATTAAACAACATCCTGAAAGCTTCCAAAATGCTTCAGCGTTCCCTCCCACACACACTGACTACAGCTGCACAGATGTGCATCAGGAACCTGAAAGAAAATTTACATTTCCTTTATTTTTATGCAACATTTGAACCTCTAATATCAGTGGCAGAAGAAGGAAGAGCAACTAGACTCCTCAGACCCCCTCATTTTCGCTTCTGCTCCCCATGTAGGAAGAGGAGTCAGGAACTGCAAAAAACAATAAGTTTATTGTCCTTCACATATGTTTTCCACCCTGAAAGGAGTAGGCATCATATTGCTTTACTAAATCAAGGTTTATGAAAGATCTGATCTTTGGTTTTATATAAAATTCATGAGCATTCATGTTTGTAGTATTCACAGCCTTTTCCTCTCTTGCACAACACCAGAAATTATGGAAGGGGAGAGGGAGAAAAGGAATGAAATTTTGGTATAGTTTCAACATTTCCTTTTTCTTGAAAGTCAGCTTCAATACATGTGAAAATTCCTCTTTAACTGTAGAAGATATACACTACTGACAGATTATTTAGAGGTAAATGCGAAAAGGGACAGGCTAATAATTCTTAGGCTAACTATAAAATAGGGGAATGCTTCACAGCTGACACTGTGAGTATATCAACCCAGTAATTGGATGCACGTGTTAGTAGCAGTAAAAAGGCACTGTCCAGTTGTCCACCTTACATGGGAATCTACTTTGAGTGTATTCTTTGATTTACTGTTGCAATTAGAACTGAATGTTCAAAGAAAGAACACAAGTGACCTAATTTAAAAGCAAAGAATGCCTTTAAAGCCACTATTTAGTGTGTGACCTGGCTCACTTATAACCATTTCTTTCCCCTGCAACTTCCATTGGTTGCACTGTACTCATGAAGTAGCATAATCAGTTTTAATAACCACTCAGCTAATGAATGCAGTTTTAATATCCATTCAGTGATTAAAGATTAAGCCACTTCCTCCTCACTCCAACCCTTGAAGATTTTGACTTTCTTCATAAACACAGAGTTTTCCCAGGCTGACTTTTCAAAATGCCAGGTAACAGTGTTTCCTGTCTCCTTTTTACTATGTTGTAATTAACAGAGATGTTTTACAGCAAATTGGCACTAGAAACAGAAGCAATTAATACAGCTAGGAAAGGATCTTCCTAGTTAATGGAACTTATGGTTGCAAGTACCATTGACTACTTTTCTGTGTTCAAAGCATCTGAGCAATTAAAGGCTGCAAGATAGTAAAATATTGCATCCAAGTAAGTTGTCACAGTAAAAGGAGAATTTGTTTGATAGGTACTTGTAGTTAGACTAGCAGTACTAGTATACCTACTGACCAAAAAACATACATGTGCTAACATTAATTAAATGCATCCTACATTTCTGGTCTGATAATTTGGTTTTCATAGCCCAAAGCAAGCAAAGTTACTTCTCCATGCAGTCTCATCAAGCTGACATTGCTTGTTAATGCTGATGAACATTCAAACTATTTGTGCTGTTCAAAGTGGCAAAGAGGTCATTGGTTGATAATGTAAGGGGGTAAGGTAGTTCAGTGTCTTATGGCAACTGCAAGCAGTGGTAGTAAGTGCTCAAAATGTGCAAACTGAAATTTCAACTCAGTGCTCTTTTGGGGAAGGGACTTTAAGAGATTCAGAAAGCTCTTCAGAAAACTGAGAAAACAAACAAAAAAAAGGGGCCATGAAGTGAGCATTATAACAAGTCCCAAGCTGACCAAATAATTTCTCTGCTTTGCTGACACTATTTCTACCATCCCAAATATTAAGCTTAACAACAAAAATACAATATTGTTTACAAGTTAGGTTTTTTTCCTATTTAGAACCTTCCTTGTGCAATTATATTACTTGCTCAGAGGAAAAGTCAGGAATCCACCATGACAGGACATGTTGCCCTGTGTTCATATGGGTACCTGCTATTTTTAGCTTAAGACACACAGGTTAACAAGATTTGCTCATAGAAGGGGTTTTCATTCTCCAAAATGAATGGCTCTGTGGAATAAATAAAAACTCCCCTATTGCAGGACCTGATCTTACTCCCATTTGAAGTGAAAAGGCCCCTATTGACACACACAGCTCAAAGACATCTGAAAGTCATCTTAAAATGCCTTATTTCAAAACAGAGGATCTTATCCTAGGAGTGAATGCATCCAAGATGTTTCAGAAGTGTAAGCATATTCTATAGGGCTCACTGAGCTAACACCATCTTCAAGGGAATCTTTGACGTAGCCACTACTTGAGAACCCTCCCATTAAAACAGCAGCATGGCATCTATAAGCCTGAATGCCTCTTGGTGTCTTTCTTTTGAGGTTTTAAGAAGAACACTTCAAATTGTCCCCAACTCTTTTTTTAAAAATCTTTTTTCAAGTGGCTATAAGTTAGATTTATGAAGACAAAAAGACTTCTTACAACTGTGTATTTTGAATAGATTTATGACAGGGCTACAGAATCAGCATGGAGGGTCCACAAGGCAGGAATGCAGTAGGGGTAACAGAAGAATGTCATGTAGACCTTAAATAGTACAATTCTTTCCACATTCATAAATCCTAAGTGCCTAAGGTTGTATACTGTTGGTTATAAATTATGCAACTAAGTTCTGCAGGAGAAAAAAAAAAAAAGACTTAAAGTGAGAAACCATCTCCATAAGAACTTACACATTTCATATTAAAGAACCTGTTTCAAATTACTTCACTAAAACAGTATTATTTCCTATTTTAAGTCTTTTGATTGGTCAAAAAATAAACCAGACCTCTATGGAGAGTAAAACAACAAAACACATATGCCTACTAATCAGTCTTCAGAAAAACAGATAAAAATTCTCACATTAATTTACAAACACCAGATCATGAGAAGTCGATAACCCCAAACAGGTAGCTTAAAAAAAATGTTCAGGAGCAAAAGAACATATTTTACAAAGTATTCTAGTCTGCTTTGAGCTCTACAGCTGAGGTTAAGGTACCTATCAAGCTTTATGACTTTATTAAACCTGAGGTATAACCAAAAAATTTGAGTATCAAACTGAGCATATTTAATCAAAACACATTTAATGCTATTTTTATGTATATAACCCAATACATAATACAAATCTGTGTTTGTCATGTATATATGCACAAACTTAGAACCCTCAGTAGTAACGTTCAGCATTTCTAGTAATTAGAGCGGTTCTTTACAGTCTTTTGGGCTACAGAATGAGGCTCAAAACTTTCTTGTTATTAGTCACTATATTGCTAATCTGATCCCACACTAATTAAAGCAAAACCAAAGACTATCAGGGTCTTCAGCAGATTCTAAAGCTATGTATAAAAGATAATTGCATACTCAGGGGAAAAGTCTGGTTTAGGTTAGGTCATGAGAAGTCGCTAATTATTTCATGCTAGCCCCCCCAGTAAACACTTTCACTCTGCAACTGCAGTGCCTTTGCACTGTTTGGATTTACCCACTGTGGATGCTCGGAAGGCCAATTCATAGAATCTCAGCTGGTGTAAACCTTTTTAGCTTTGCTTGAGCTAAATTAGCTCGTACAGCTGAGGATTCAGCCCCTCCCTGTCCACCTACGTGGAGCAGAGGTGACACCAGACAGTGGCTGTGCCGCCATCTACCGTAGATTTTGCATAGCACTGCTTGGTCCAAAGCCCGCAGGAATCGCTCCAGCAATGCTTCCCACTAATATCCAGGCTCAATGACACAGACTCCACTCCCTAAACACGTACCTAAATAACGGCCCGATCCTGCAGTCTTTGCTCAGGCAGAACTCCCCCTACAGACTGCAGGTTAGCTGCTGCTAATTAAGCACTGCATATTGTGTTACCATTCTCCAGCTACTAAGAACTATCCTGTAAAGTTGAAGCCTCTGTGCTTCACAGCACTATTAACAGTTGCCTTAAAAGTAAATTGAAAATAGTATAACACTCGAAAATACAGTCAAGTTTTCCTGAACCAGCTTATTATATATCATGTAGCTCAATGCATGCCATCCATTAAACCCAAAGATTTTCACTATCTTCAAGAAAGCTTTCTGGGTGCATGTCAAGTCAGAATCTGCACACATGCAGTTCTTTCTCAATTTTAATATATGTCTTAATCTCCTCTTGGTCATCCCAGATCCCAAGTTATAGTAAAAGCTTTTGTCATTGCTCTTTGGAGGCTTTTTGGTTTTGTTTTTCCCCCAACAAGTACTTAAGTCACCAGAAAGCAGTACAGCTCTCCTTATTCATGCATGTAAACGACTCTGTCAAGAACAGGGGCAAGGGACTTTACAGCTGTGGTGCTGCAGGACAAGCTAGTAAGTTGCATTTTGAGGACAAACTTCCAGGTGTAAGGAACAATAAAACAAAACCTAAAAAGTGTCCTACTACTATGTAGTGACAGGCACCCTCCAGCTGTGCCAAATACTTCAAGTTCCCCCAGCCTCCTGACAGAGCAGTCAGAAGCCACCTCTGTTCCCATTGCCCTATAGGTAGAGAAAGGCTGATGGAATAGTTCCAAGCAATCAGGTTGGAAAACATCTCCCAAAGTAAATTTTTAATTTAGCGCACTCTACATAATATTCATAGAGCAAATCTATGAATGCTGCTTGAGCCATTTAAAGGCTGGAGACTAAATTCTGTTTTCTGAATGTTTATTCTGACTTTCTCCAACTGTTCTTACTTGACAGTGCTTCATTGGCTGCCAGCCATGAAAGCTGTTGTCTAATTACACAACATATCGTGATCTTACAGCCCTACAGATAAGGCTTTACTGCAGCATAAATAGATTTTAAACATTAGCATATGAGAAAAAGAAAATTAGCCCCCAAATTAGAATATTTCAAAGTTTTGTGTGTCAATAGTCACTATTATTTGTTTAGGAAAGCATGGTTTCGAAAGAGGAACTTGCATTAGAGATTAAATACCCTTTAATGTTAAACAGGCTACAATTTGGTGGGCTGGCTGGCTAACCCTTTATGCATGGCGGAAACCTATTCACATGTAATTACACATTTTAGACTGTCTTAAAGATACCATATATTTCCATGGAATCAGTCCAGCTGGGGATTACGGCAGTGTTATGATGGCACAGCTACACAAGAGGTTATGAAAACCATAGATTTTCTGAATCATTTGCAACACTTTTCTACACAGACACCCTTGAAATAAAGGCACAGTAAATATATTCTTGAATGGTCTGACACTATGTACTTTCACAGAAAGCACAATTTCATACTGCAAATTATAATGACTATTAAAGAAGAACATACAACTGTTTATCTTCTGCTAACAAGATCCTAATTGTTTTGTATTTAAAGACGTTGTACACTAGGTCTGATTTTGTGATGTAAGTGAGGTTAGCAAATTCTAACTTAAGATGATGGGAGTCCTTTCTTCACTCACTGCACATAAACTTGAGGAACAGGATACAAATATGTATAATAAAGGCATTGTTTTACTTTTATATGAAACAAATTACACTCTCCTCTCTTTCAGTAGATATTCTGCAGATGTAACAATAACCATGACATCACCAAGAATGCCAATTCTCTTTCTGATGCACCAACTGGAAAACTAGGAAAAAAGAATCACACCCTACAGTTGTAGGGGGTTGTTCTTGCATGTAGACTGAAAGAGCAGAAAGATGTGTATGTGCATTTCAGCGTATTCTACCTCTTCTTGGCCAGATCTCGCAGAAGCTCATGCACGTGTGCAACTTCACTCACTGAACAGTTCTGCTGGCTAAGTGGGACTGCTCAGATGAGTCCTTACTTCTCTGAGTACACTGTTGTCAGATTGGGCCCCTTATAGCCTTTTTGGCAACAATGTGTTCTACACAGAATGGCTTGACATTCTCAGAGATGAACCCAAAGTTTTCAGAATCCCATTTTAGGGGAATGATGCTGTTGCCCTCCACAAACAAAAGTAATCTACGAAATACAGTGCTAGGACCTCATTCCACACAAATTCATCAAAGTGAAGCCTTCATCACAGCTCTGTTTTTCAAGAATTTGGCTTTCTATGAAATACAGAAGGGAAGGTGGTAAGATTCAGCAGCTTTGACATCTAAAGCTTTTACAAACATTAAGTGCGTGATAAGGTATGATCTTGCAAGGTGGAGCAAGTGGAGTAGTGACATATGATACAGCAGCCCTCTCCTCCCTGTTTGTAAGCCTATATTATGGGTATTTAATAGAAATACAGCTGAATTAACAGTAGTGTCTATCAAATAGCAGGGCAACCTGCTGAAGGAGTCCATCCTTTACACATTAGCTAACAAGAGATCTACTTAAGTCACTTTAAGTTGCTTTAATTTAATAGAAGATTTATCCCCAGGTTTATCTGGATTTATGCGAAACAACCCAAGAACCACAACGTGATTCTCCACCAGTGAAGCAAGTCAGAGTTTCCTCCAACAGTTGCATAACAGAGCTTACTTTCTCAGCGTGCTACTACAGTGGGACGCAGCCACTTAGGAGTTACAATGCAATATATTGTGATTTACTACAGTTACTTCAATTTGAGATTGCCCAGGCCAGAAAACCGAATAAAGGTTGGATTTCTAGCACTGACAGCCAAAAATACATTACCAGAAGCATGCTCTTACTAAAAGCCTAATTAGTACTAGAGAAAAGCTCGAAACTTCAGCCATGGAAACAGCCGTATGACTTTTGCTTTGAAATAATTTCTTTTAAAAAAAAAAGTGACAATGAAACGCGTGTGAGGTCTGCGCGGACCCAGACCCAGATGTTTACAATGGAGCGAGTGGCGGTACAGCGGCCCCGGGAGCGGCGGGGCGGGCGCCGGGGACCCGCATCGCCTCACCGCGGGCGGCTGCGCGCCCGCGCAACGCCGCGCCCGCCGGGCACCCGCACGGCGGAGAGCGAACCCGGGCAAAAAACCCATCCCGAAGGAAACCCCCCCGCCCCTCTTCGGGGCTCGGGGGG
>VYZV01045590.1:21230-32060 GCA_013401275.1 Pandion haliaetus
TACTGAAGGGGCAGTTCTCCTTCTTGGTGCCGCTGACCTTGCCGTTCTTCTCGATCTTGAGAAAGTACTTGTTGTAAGAGTAGAGCTTCCTCTTGCGCACGTCTCCTTGGAGGTGATTGTAGCTCCGCACGTGTCTCCCCGCACTGGAAGGAGAGGAGAAGGACGAGGGGAAGGAGGAGGAGGATGATGATGAAGAGTTGGTGGCCTCCGGGGACAGCATGTCCTGGCCGAGGTCATGGCAGGTGACAGGCACAGAAGACGCCAGGAAGAGCAGCAGCAAGCAGCAACAAGGCAGGTGGGAAAAGGCTGAGGCACCATTTGTCAGTATCCATTTGCACATTGTACTGAAACTCTGGGCGCTGGAAAAGGTCTTATCAAATGAAACATACTGGAAGGGTAAAACCTGGTAAAAGGCAAGTGGAGAGCCGGTGGTTGCTGCTTCTGGTTAGATCCCTCTGAGCTCTGATCTGGCCTGAAGTAAGTGCACCAACATCCATAACTCAGGGGACAAATCGCCTCAGAAGTTGCTGCCTTTTAATCCTTTGAGTCCTCCCTCAGAAAAAAGAGCTGTTGGGTTTTTTTGGGGGGTTGCTGTGGTTAATCCTCTTTCCTTTTTCTCTTCCCCACCCCACCTCCCCACATACACACACACTCCCCAACCTGGTTTGAGACTTCCCAGTAGTTATTTTGTTCTCTTCCTCACTCCTTTCTTCACCATCTTAGATGCAGAAAGGTCTGAAAAATAGATGACAGCAAAGTGAACAACAACAAAACTAAATAATAACCAGCAGAAAGGGATGCTGGAAGGGATTTTTCACACATACCCCTTTACACACACACATGCACTCACACTTTGTGGCTTTGCACCTTCTTCTGATCCCCACCCCCTTGCAAATCCCAAGCCAGTTGCACAACTCGTCCTTTCTCACTGACGACCCCAGAGGAGGCAGTTTCTTTGTTTTGCTTTGAATTCTCCAGAACAGTATTTAAAAAAAAAAAAAAAATCCAGAAAGAGAGAGAGGGAAAAATCCTAACTTGTCCCCCCCGCCCCCCTTCCCTTCCTTTCCCTCCCCCTTTGGTTGTAAACAGGTTGGAAGCTGTAGCCTAAATGTCAGCGATTACAAGTCAGAGGTGGGATGTGCCTCTGGTGGTCAACCCTTATTTGCAGGGGGTCATGCAGCGGTGGGACATCTGAAACCCTTTTGCAGCTGGAGGGAGCGGTGCCTGCTGCGGAGGGAGCCTCGGGAGCTGCCCTCGCTTCCTCCCGGGCTGCAGCGGCAGCAGCAGCCGCCGCCTTCGGCTCACTGCTAATTGCTCCTAAAGCGTTCTTCTCCTCGGAGCGCCGGCCACCAGCATGGCTTGGAGACTCATGCTTTACTAATTTCCCTGTCTTCCACGCTGAACCAATCCCCTCTAGGGAGGCGTCCCTCCCCCTTAACCTTCCCCCCCCCAAAAAAAAAACCAACTTGTTTTCTAGTGGAGGATTTTATTTTATTTTTTTGGCAGTGAAGTGCTTGAGAAAGCCACCTGGAGCTTGTTGCCTGCTAGATCTCCCCCCCCACCCCCCCACCCCGCTGGAGGAGGGGTTGGGTGGAGAGGTTGGAAAGAAGTATATACTGCAGGCAGACCCTGGAAAAGCAGATTATATGCTGGTCAGAGTAAAANTGCCAGCTTCCATGGAGGTCTTTCTCCCTCCTTTAATGAATCACTGATTTCTAGCTTCCGTTGCTGAAATAAAAAGTTCACACTTTAGCCTGCTCTTCCTTTTAAGCCTCTCACGATTTATTGTGTCTCTTTCCCCACCCTCACCCTCCTTGTCTCAAAAGAAATCAGGGCCCTAAATGACCATTTTCTAATTGCTAACATGAGTCATTTACTGAATCACGCATCTGACTTCAAAGCAGAAGGGGCTTTATTGGGATTGCAAAGGTTTCCCCATAAAATCTGTCTGAATATTTTGCTGTGTTTTTTTTTTTTTTTTTAAACTAATGCAGTTTCCCTTGCCAGAAAGAAACAAATTTTCCATTTTCAAGGCTATTTTAAAGAGATTTTTCAAGCTATTATTTTCCTGGTGGGGCATATGTTGTTGGTTTTTCCCTTGATTCCATCCCTCCTAAGGGATTTGTCATTTCACATACTGAAAGTTATGACAGATTCATATTTCTAGCCCGTCACTGAACTGTCAACTTTCCCAGTAATTAACAGGCATCTTCCATATGATGTACTATCTTTTAACACCAGAATAAGGGATCAGGGACTGACAGGATATGGGCAGCATGCAAGACATTATATTTTGGTTCAGTATTTAGTATTGTAGAATAACTGTTCTGGAATGCAAGTAGGTGGAACATTTGCTAAGAGAATGGAGTAGCGGAGAAGTGACACAGTACCGAAACACAGTGAGTAGCTCAATATGTAAACCCAGAAATTTTCTGAAATAGAGGCACTTTAATAACGCAGATCAGTGGAATGCAATGGAAAACCGCCTATGCAATTACATTTGGCATTTGGAGTAAATCTTAATTTAAACAACAGAAAATGCAGAAAAGAACAAATAGTTCTAAAATTAGACTGATTCATTAGATTAGGATGTTAAATATATTGTTAACTTCACAACAGAAATTAGAAATTATTATCTCCAATTATGGTGTTTATTCTGGAGAGAATTAGCTCCTAAATTTATGTGTTCAGCTTCTGGGGGTGGCATTTAAACAGCCTTAAAAATGAAACCATTTAATGTTAGAATCAATATGTTTTATGATGTTGTTTATGGTACTTCAGAGTATTTATTCCGCATGTATTTGCACTGAGTACAAAGCATTTCAGAAAAATTTTTGTGAATCTGATTTAGGCTTTCCTTTTGTGGCAACTAATAAAAGAAAGAAATAAAACCAAAATGAAAAGCAAAAGCCTACTTTTTGGTGAATGCATGACAGATTACATGTATGTAAGCTAGAGGGACGATGTTAGTGTTTGCTTGGTGTCCAAGTCATGAAGGGTACAACATGTTATTTCTAAAATTGAAGTTCTTTTAATTCCAAAACTTAAATAATAGGTAATGACTATAATGTGTTAAAATTATATATTTGGAGTTTTTTTCATTTTTTTTCTCTTTTTCCTGTCAAATACTGGAATATGAATCGGCATTTTAGGATCTCTGGTAGCATGAGAAAATAGTAGTTTGAGGGTCAAACCGATATATTTAACCACTACTCACTAAAAAAGTAGGTACTGTCTTGAGTTTACTCAAGAAGAGTTCTGCTTAGACCTATTTCTAGCTTGTGATTGGTTGTATGTTGTTTGTAAGATCTCCTGGTTAAGAACAAAGCCCACATATCCAGAATTTCATATTAAATCTGCTTCTGGCAGGCGTAATATTCAGTGCAGTACTTAAAACTCCTGTAAGGCATAGAGTCCTTTTCTACCCTGTGTGATGACAGGGAGGGCATTTACAAAACAGAGTCCAAATGAAAAGCTGACATAGCTTTTTAGATTATATCTCATTCTTTTTTCTACTTTCTGTATAGCCTTTCTTTTATAGCACAGTTGAATCCCTAAATACCCCACTACTTTGTATTGTCAGGTCACCTCTTAGGTTAGCCTGAGAAAGCCTGAGAAAAGCTCCACAGGAAAGATGCACTATTTAACGGAATTCAATCTGTCCCAATAGATTTGAATCACTAACATAAATGTATGAATGTAGATTATATCTCTGTAATGAGGCCTGAATCATTCTCAGTTACTTCAAAGGACTGAAATTCAACCTTCCTTTTTAGCAGCAACAATCAGACCTTAATGGGTTCCTTTATTAATTGTTCCATTGCTAAGCTTGAAAAGCAGCTACCTTCAGTACAGGTCCTAGACTAGAAATGGTACCTGCTGCTTCTAAAACAGTGTTTCTGTTTTGCCTTTTAGCGCTCTAAGATTCTGTGAAGTTTCCTGCACTGCTGTTTTATATATGCTGAATTACATTGGCCCATCCAGAATGAAATAAAGAAAACCCTTTCTAAAAGATGTGCAAAAAGTAGAAAATATGTTTTCAGAATTTTCAGGCTGTTTTTTTTCCAAAGAATGCTCAGGGAAATGAGTTGCACAGGTGAATTTTAATGAAAAATAGTCTAAACAAAATATTTTTTTGATACTTGTAACAGTACCTTAGGTCATGTTTTTGTCGTTTGATCAGTAAGGAAGGATGTTTTGGGGTTTTTTTTGTTTGCGTTGGTTTTTCTTTTTCCTTGTTAAGTAGATGACTTGAATCACAGAACGAATATTTTAAGACAGTTGGAATAGATTTTGCCTTGTATGATTTCCCTTGGGCAAGGCATTATCTTTTCTGGTTCTGTCTATGCCTTTGAGTGTTAATATAATCAACTCACTCTCAGATGTCACCAGCCCCTCAGTTTGGATTGCTAGATAGCAATCGACCATTTGCTGCTTACAGTATGATGAGAGATGCACATGCATCTTCCTGTGATGGAACCCAGTTCTGTTCTTATTGAAGGCATTGGGAAATTTGCCAGTGATTTCATTGAGAGAGATTTGGGCCAGGAATGTCACTGCCAGAGAGGCAGCTCTGCCAGAAATGAGGCGAGGAATGCCAAATGCCAGTGATGGCTCAGATGCCTCTGTCTATAAGTGAGTTCTGAACCACAGAACTTGGTAGCGTTGTAAAACACTAATCTTGGTTGTAAAGAAAAGACAGTGGCACATAGTGTCGACAATCACCAGCTAGCAATGAGACAATCCGTTTAATCTGAGATACAGTGCTACTTGCTGAAATCTTTATGCTGTGGAGTTCATGCCCACCAACAACAGGGACTGAAGGCCATTGCATTTTATCTGAATAAAGCATGTCTTAAAGCTTGAGAAAAAAAATCATCATTACAGTTATTTTCTTCTAAGAAATCTGCAAAATCACTATCATTGTATTTATTTTTCACTATTTCATGTACTTCCATGTCATTTTAAAATTGTCAAAATACTAATATTATTCTAATTTTATGTATAGAATGAGGTATAAAATAAGCCCTTAAATTGTCAAAGATCAAGACCAAACACAGTGTAACTCATCTGTGTGTACAAAGCTGGAATAAGACATATAAAAACAGAATACTATTTTAGCTGCCTGTAGTGGGATTTGGTAGCATGGAGCATACTCCTTGGCTCCTCTGTCCACACTCCTTTCCAACTAAGTAGAACTGGAGAAGAACTCGAGCAGAGTTTAGCAGAGGTTAATAAAATGCTTGTTTCAGCATTTTGTTTTTATTTCAAAACCACTTGCGTTTCTAGGTCAGACATAACAGACACGTGCAAAACGAGTCTGAGATAACGAAAACGTAGTTCAGCCAGAGCTGGTTCCACCCAGCCTAGAGAGTCACTAGTGAGAATGGCCAAGTGTCCTGCCCAGACTGAGGCTAGTCCTCAGCAGGAGTAAGATGGTACTCACTCTGTGAGATCTGGTGGAAGCATGAAGAGCTGGCTGGGCTAGCACCACCACTGGTGATAAATAATGGTTAGCTGGAATATACCCTGGTTTATGATTTTCTTTTAAGAAACAGAATCAAAATATGGCAGCTCTTAGGACTGCACAGGTCATTTGCACAGGTCATCTTGTGAACAGACATACGAATTGTGGGACCAGGCAGGATTTCCCCCATTACTTAGATTAGTATTATGTGTTTCTCTCTCATGGATGTCTTGGCACAACTGCCTGAATGCTGTGTTTCAAGCAGACAATTAAGCAAATTGTTTATTCTTAAAATGCTAATTATGGCTATTCTCTTAGAATATGTTTATAGTTATGCTATGTCTGACAAAGAAATTGCAAAGAGATGTATGACATTTGAAAATATCTGTATGATTGTTGTTTGATAAATACAGCTATTAAAAAAAAAAGAAGAAGAAATAAGTAAAAAAAATGCATTCTATGGAGGTCAGCTAGAGGAGACTACAGACCCCCAGACATCGAGCTGCAGTGCCATAAATAGCTATGTGTGTGGGTTGGACACTGACCATGTTTAGTAATGGTCTGCTGGCAGCCAGTTTTGCATACTCTGCGGCACAAACATAATTAAAGAGGCAATATTTTCAAGGAGTTACTTTAATCTTAGAGGATTTGTTTTTCTTTCTCATTTCATACAGAACTACCACGAGTATAGGCCACTTAAATACTCCTATAAATATGACTGATTGAGAACAAAACCATCAGAAACTGCCAGGAAAAGGCAAATGTCAGTCAGGCCCTTGCAGATTCTTTCACCACGCCCTCCTCCCCCCCTCAAACTCATGTAAGCCTACCTTTTCAATGGAGAAACCTACCAGGACTCTGAGGAAATACTCTGTGCATTCTGATATACCCTCACACCACATAAACCTATGCACCTGTGAGTTTTCCTTGTAAAGGATAATGCTGATGGTAATGAATTTGCAACCACCCACCCTGCCCCAGGTTATTCTAACTGTTTATACAACTTCTTCTGAAGATACACTATAAACATTTTCACTAATCGTTCCCAGGATCCAAACCTTCAGCTGAAACAAGGTGTTCGCTCATTTGTGACATTGAAGCTCCCATTTGCTGGAGGAAACTTTCCAGAAATAGAGATAATTTGGTACTTAAATGCCATCTTTGTACTTTGAATTGTATCTATTAATTTACTGGAAGAGGTCTTTGTGTGAAATGTAACCGAGACAAAAATCAAAGAAGTTATACAAGCTTTTTTATGAACAAGGGTGTGTACCCTGAAAGGTGCTAACTACCTGGTACTCTTCCTGGACCCAACCAAGATCTCTTTTAGAAAAGCAACAAAGCCAAACCAAAACTCGGCAGCTCTGCTAGGCTCCATCCTTCTTGAGTGCTACTGGAAGGGAGTGCAGAAGTCACTTCTAGGCATTGCTTTTGGAGCTATTTGAAACAGAGCTGACAGCTAGGAACATCAGCCCAACAGCTGAACATGCTTGCCTCACCACAGGCAACCAGAGTAGCCAGCTGGGCTCCCTCTGAGTTAGTTAATAGCTCACACATTGCAGGGGGAGCTTACACATTGCCTCTTCTTTGTCAGTTAATTTGTAGCAGTCACTGGAATGACTTCTGTGAGTAAGCACCTCTCAGCGTGAGGAAGGGTGATGGAAGTGAGCTCTTTGCTAGCAGGGAAGTGTGGTGTAGGGCTGGGAAGTGAGGGACAGCTCCCCATGTCTCCTGCTGAGCGGGCAGTGCCAGGACTGCTGCAAGCCAGGTTGGGCACCTTGTCAGCCTTCCCAAGCATAGAATCATCTGAGTCGAGATATGTAGCACATTGTCTCTGATAGGGTACGTTCCACCTGCGTTTCCTCAGAAGTGCTGTGCAGGGTTGGACACCACCTTTCCTAAGACCATACCTTTTCACATATATGTGACAAACATGTCTCATTGAAGATACCATGAAGACAAAAAACAAATGTGGAGTCAGCCCAAATATATGGGATTTTTTCCTAAGCACTTCATAGCTTAGGGCATACAAGTACCCTTAGTGTTATTAGTAAGAACACCATGACTCAGATATAATTGCCCAGCTAGATACACCCTTATTATTATTTAGTCCTGGATATCAGAAAGAACAGCCAGGCTCTACTGCTGTTCTAGGCTCTGTGTCAAAGAACGAGTCCCTCAAAGTCATCTTATTGCTGAGTTGTGATCTTTTTAAAGATTATTTTCTTCTGTTATAGGGTACTCTCCAGCTGCTGATTATGGTTGTGGAAATGCAGCTTAATTAGTTCTCCATTTATTAGCAGATTGTTTAGCTTTTTATTAAGATCAAAACACAAAGACAAAGGATAACAATATGGTATCTTCTTTCTAGCGTTATTTGAATGTTTACAGCATGTTAAAGATTTAAGCAACTCTCTGAAGAGCAGTCATCCATTCTGCAAGGCTTAAGATTATTTTTCTTTAAAGCATATGGGTAACAACTGGCCACACAGATCCAAATTACTGCAGATTTTAACCATGTTGCAAGTTACTGATGATAATTATTATCTCCTAAATGCCAGATTCAGTAAACTTGACATCACGTTTCATGTATCCTACATGCAGTTAAAAGCAAGGAACTTTGAAAATGTCACACATTGTTTTTTGCATGCCAATAATTGGTAAAATACCTTCATTGGATATTTCTAAATAATAAAGAAACTGCTGCAGTTTTTTTTTTTTGAGTGCAGCTCAAGGATATGTATCCCCTAAACTAGGCTGGAATTTGCCAAACCAAGAGGTGTTACTGATCAGAACAAGCAGTAGAAGCCTGCATATATGGTATAAGCTCATTCCGAGCAGTTTTTAAAAGCATACAAGATCTTCCTGTACCCAAAGAATGGAGGGAGGAAGCCAAAGAAGGAAGGACATGTCCATTTCTTTCTCTTCTACTCTGCTTGTCATGCTGCCTTGTCTCTGGTATTCCTTCCAGCCCTGAATCACCAAGGTATCCTATTCACATCATTACTGGGAAAAGAATATCTTCTTGGAGCCCTTCTTGTGTATCTGAATGATACAAATAGAAACAACAAAGAGCAAGTTACTTAGTTGTGGCAAATGTTGACTGTTCTCTATGGCAAAGCACTACTTAATACAAAATGCTGTCTAAGCAGAGGAGAGCAAACGGAAGGACTGAATAGGTAGGCTGACCTACAGTATCCACAGATGATGGAGGAGTAAAAATATTTGCTTAATTTCTGAGGCATTCAACACTAGTGCTTTTAATGTCTTCTGAACTTCCGTGAGGCTGTTGTACAAATGATTTAAAAAAGCAGTGGTGACCCTTGCTTCAGCCTGCCCCAGGTCAGCTTCACTTGTTGGTGCCTGTGTCAGGCATGCACCAAAAGGCAGAAAACTCTCCAATGAATTAACAAGTCTATTATTTAGTTAGTTAGTTAACTAGTTAGTTAGTGAAGTGACAGGTGGCAGGTGAACGTTTGCCCTCTACAAAAAATTCTAGGTATGAGAGACAGCTAGTTAGATTCTTGGTTACTGAATGGTGGCTAGTCAGAAAAATTTTTAAAAGCATTTACAAATAATGTATTAACTCATATAACATCATACAATTTAATGACCAAACAGTCTTTCTGGTCCTGGTTTCCTATGACAAATTTGCCAACAAATCACATCATCAGATAAGCCACCAAACGTAAGCTCTCTGAGGAGAGGGGTTTGAGGGAAATAAAGCTCTCTTTTCTCTACAGTTTGCAGTAAAAGGTGCTCCCCCAGAAGTCTAAGACTGGGAGCTTATGCACACCTCCACTGGACAAGTTGCTCCCTGACGGAATATCCTTCCATTCTCTTGCAATTGCTTAGTATCCTCAAATGGGAGCTAAGGAGAAGTCATACATCCTCCAAAATGGAAACTTGTCCTTGAAGATCTGTTCAGAAATGCACAGTATTTTGGACCCTGAAAACTGCGTATCCTATTCCTGACACGGAGCATCTGCAGAGAAGCGAAGACTGGGATGTCATCTCCCCATTTTTTTGACTGATGGCTGACACGTGTAGATCTCCTTTCTGAACCCTGAATGGAATTGGGAGTAGGGAGTGGCCTGCCACCAAGAATGACTATGTCCAGCCTGCATCTCTGACAAAAGCAAATCAATCGATATCAGCTAATGTGTAAGAAGTATTGTCCTCTACAACAGGAACAAATATGCAAGTTGTATGAAATAAATACAAGTCAAGTCACCAACTCATGACATAGAAAACAGTATCCATAAATAAGACCGCTAATCTATTAGCAATCTTCAAGCAAAACTGGGCTTGGCCCTACAGAAATTTGAGCCCTTTGGCAGCCATCTAGACAATGTCTTATGCCTGTGCTTAAGCACCTGCATATTCCAATAAATTTCAAAATGACAGCTTATATGTTCAGAGCTACATGTGTGTTTAAGTACTCTTAGGGCAGGTTTATTCAGCTTTTTCTACTCAGACTTTCAGCTGGCTTATAAGAAGTTCCTCAAGTGTGGAATTCTTCTTGTAGAAATCTGGGTGTCGGGATTGAGATCAGAAAGATTTTTAAGGAATTAAAAACTACCCAAAATGTGGGAATAAAAAACTAAATCATAAATAAAATAAAAAATTTTTGCGTGGCACTTTTTCAAGTCTGAAAGACACTAACATTTTCATAACTGGAAAGAATGGTACCAAAGTAGCCACTATGTATCCTCTCAGGAGAAGGTCTTTATTATGGGCACAGTGTTCGGTGTTTTTGATGAGCATTACAAGGAACCAATAGGTTTTATGAGTTTTTTCTCCTGTGAAACTACAGCATAAGCAAGAACAGAGCAAGCTCACTCATCCTTTCACAATAATTTATTTTCCATTTCTTTTTATGAGGATCCTCTCTCTCTAAAACTCTGATTCTGCAAAACTTAGAGAATAAACAGGACTCAAATTTCAGTTGATTCTGGGCAGCTGACTTCAACAGATTCTATGTGGTTTTCCTGTGCTGACCAAACTGCACAAAATATATCAGGGCGTGGCAATTCTAGAAATTCCCTGGAAATTTCCAGTGTAGACTGAGGAAGACAGTAATTAACGCTCATTCAGTGCATGCTGATTTTTTTCATTCTCCCTATATATTTTCCAGTGTAGTATATTTGTGTCATGTGCACACATCCACTAGGAGTTTGATTTAGCAGCTTATTTAACACAGTGCACAGAATACCTGTCAGACAGTATGAATATTTGATCATATCTAAGGGAAAAAATCAATAGCATAGTGGCAAAATGCTTCTACTTCTATTTCTAATCCTTGGGGTTTTTTAGTTATGATATCCATTCATGTAAAGGGTTTGGTCTCTGGTTAAAAAAAA
>VYZV01045594.1:0-14444 GCA_013401275.1 Pandion haliaetus
CTTAGTTGCTGGCTGGGGTTAATCCACAACACCCTGTATTCTCCTTCATGTGCTAATTCTGTTTGGCACTTGCACTCAGATGTCATTTATTACTGAACTGATGATCATTTTTATTTCCAGTAGTGTCTGACTGAAGGAATGAAATAAGTAGATAGAATGAGGAAAAGTCATGGGGGTAATGAAAAGGAGGAAAGAGAGAATCAGGGAAGACATGAAAAGAGTGATGAATAATAGCAGAGAACACAGTGATATTTCTAGTCGCAGCTTAGTCCATGAATTTCTATGATCTGTGTTCTTCAGGCAACCAGACTGAAGAATCATGAAGGTCTTTTCTAGCCTTGAGATCAGTTCATCATGATTTTTTCCAAGTAATACTTAATAGGTCAATAAAGTACCAGGAAAGTTGGGAATCAGTGATAACAGCCAACAGCTGAACAACAGCATAAATGCTATATTTTACCCTCTCCCCTCCACTCCCCACCCCGCCCTCCTGGCTTCTATTGATATCAGAAGAGAAAGGGTTATTGGTAATCTTAGCCATATGACCAGGCCTATAGTTATGAATTAAAAATGTGACCCAGCCTTTTGCATAGAAAGACCTGCAGCTGCCCAGTCAAGAATCAGGCTGGGCTTTATATCTGATCATTTTTTAATATCTGTGATTAAATTAAAGCTGCCTGTTCTCATTCACAGTTTTCTTTAAAACATTTCACAATGGTTTTCAGTTTTATTTAATCTTTTTTGTTGTTTGTTTTCCTCAGACATATTTCAAAACTTTCATTCCTAACTGCTATTAAAGGCAAGCAAGGCTGCTGCTGATCTAAGTGACAAAGGAAGTTAGTAGGAAGCAGTACTGAAATAAGAAGGAATGTTTGGAATATAAATGCCAGGTGAAATTTAAATTACAAGAAATCTTAGTGGAGACTGTTGTGGTTTAACCCCAGATGGCAAATAACCCCCACATGGCCACTCGCTCACTCCCTCCTGGTGGGATGGGGGAAAGAATCAGAAGGGTAAAAGCGAGAAAACTTGTGGGCTGAGATAAAGACAGTTTAATAGGTAAAGCAAAAGCCGTGCACACAAGCAAAGCAAAACCTGGAATCCATTCCCCACTTCCCACGGGCAGTCAGGTGTTCAGCCATCTCCAGGACAGCCAGGCTCCAGCACGCCTAACGGTGACTTGGGAAGACAAACGCCATCATTCCCAACGTCCCCCCTTCCTTCTTCTTCCCCCAGCTTGATATGCTGAGCGTGACATCATACGGTCTGGGATATCCCTTGGGTCAGCTGGGGTCAGCTGTCCCAGCTGTGTCCCCTCTGAACTCCCTGTGCCCCCCCAGCCTCCTCGCTGGTGGGGTGGGGTGAGGAGCAGCAAAGCCCTTGGCTCTGTGTAAGCACTGCTCAGCAGTAACGAAACCATCCCTGTGGTATCATCAGCACTGTTTTCAGCACAAGTCCAAACCATAGCCCCATACTAGCTACTGTGAAGAAAATTAACTCTATCCCAGCTGAAACGAGAACAAGACTCAAATGCTTATTTTGAAATATGTTAGTGTGAATGGTGAGGTCTGCTGGAAAAAGCACTAAGACTTCCATATTGCTACTAATCGCAGAATTTCTAAATTCCTTTGTTTTGTCCAATAGCCAGTATTATACAGTTTTCTTCTGGTGCATAAGCTGTCAGCAGTTACCTATCCCCATTGTTTCTATTAGTGTCATCACACAGCAGTCTACCAAATAATGATCAAGACATGTTTCAGCTAAGACAATACATTCTGAAACAAGTGCCATCTTACAGTAATTGAGAGAGAAAATGTTTTCCAAATACGATAAATAGAACTGGGAGTTATTGGCCTCAAGAAAAATACCTTATCCTGAAAATTAAACAGTCCAGAAAAGTCTCAGGAGAATTATCGATTAGTAGGATGATATAATAATGGCAGATACGCAGAATCAATGTCAACAATGTTTGCTACTCTTGAAAAATTCTGACATGAGCTAAAATTACCAGCTTGGTGGAAGGTAGGACTTCTTTGGTGTGCAATATGTTTTTATCCCATAACTTCATTGCTTTGAGTGACCTGTCATATGCAACTTAATCAGCAGAACAGAGAATCAGTCATTCTTTGGATACACATTCAAACCCTACTATATGTCCCAAACCTGATTTTACTGAGTTGAGGATAGCTTATGTTTCCGAATGCCCAGCTGAAAATATCTAACTCTCTAAGTAAATAGCCATTAAGGGTTCCTCATTCAGAGAAGGAACAAAGTAAAGTTTTGACTGCCTTTAACTGATATAATCTTTGAGTATCTGAGGCTATCCAGTAAACCTTGGTAACAGTGGGGTTAAATTGTGTGAAGAGAACATATTTTCAGTACAGAAGATGATATAGTTAGTGATAACAGAATGACCTTGAACCCAAAAAATAATGCCAAGTGAGCTACATGCCAGAAAATGGGCTATGACAAGTGCTTCATAAGAGAAACTTATGAGCAGATGACTTTATGCAGAAAAAAATAAGCTGGTATTAGTTCCCAACTGGCCACTGGAAGATGCTGTTTTCCATCCTTAGTTATGATGGTGTCTTATTCTTTAAGTATTCTTGTATAAATATGCAACGTAATTAGCTGTGAGTGGAAACATCAGAATCTAAGCTGATACATACTGCATTTTCTTTGCCTCATTCATTCACTTCTGCTTCCTTTTAAATCAAAGGCAGAAGGGGAGAGAAGACAGACATATGTCAATGTCACTTATGAAATAAATAGGCTTCATACCTGGTGAATTTTCATCATTTGTTTTAAAATGCCTACTTATGTTAGAAGGAAACCAGACATGTTAAAAATTAAATCATTCCATTAGATTACAATGGCCAGATTAGATTGTTACTTGCTCACTTCTGCACTGCTCCTTGTTTTGTCTTTGATGGGATAGAAAAGAATTTTTTTTTTTTTTGCTTTTACAAAGATATTGAGTTATGTTTTAATATATTTTCTGAATTGTAATTTAAATTTAAAAGAAACCTGCTGGTTTAGTGTCATGCATCATAATATACAAGACAAACTCGACAATAAGGAGAAAATATCACTAAAAAATGGCATTTTTTTTAAGTAAGTTTGAAAAAATATAAGCAAGGAACCAGCTTTTAGCACTGCTTCTGGCAATATATTATGTGATTAATTGAAAACATTTTAGTTTCAAGAAAAAAAAATTAAGGCTTCAAAATCCTAAAAATAAATACAAAAGTACAATTTCTTAAAGAAAATATTTATGATTTACTTAGTATTCCCTGTCAAAAAGATGTGAAAATGCCACCAATTTATATACTTTATTTATGGGAGCAATCTTATAAAGATGACTAGTTTTCTCAATAAAAGTAAGCTGTTCCAGCCTATTGTGGCTTCTGGACTGTGAAAATATTTGGTGACTACAATCGCTTTTGTAGCTTCTAGGCAAAGAAAATCATAGTTTGTTTTCTGTATGTCACACGACAGGTTGTCTTATTTCTGGCTTTGGATCATGTTGGGAAAGCAGCTTGATTATAATCAGTGTGGGAACTTCCTTGGGTCGTTTGTTTCTCTTTCTAAACAAAGTTTCAGAAGTGATTAAGAATATCTCAATGAGATATACTGAGTCATGTCAAAAGGGATGCTAAAAATTTTTGAAATGCCTTCTCAGCCTTTTGCAAATGTATAGGTGACTGGTATTGTGGAATGGATTAAGATTTAACATTAGAAATCACTGTTCCATTTTGAAACAGCTATTTAGATGGAGATATATTTGCTTTCTTCCCATCCTCAGGAACTTCTCCTGATTGCCAACCCTACAAAGATAGTCTAGAGTGCCCTTGCAATGACATTGGCCAGGTCCCTCAGCGCTCATGGGTGCATCTCATCAGGTCCCATGAACTTGAGTATGTCCAGTTTGTTTAAATGTTCCATAACCTGAGGATAAGACTTCTTTGCTCCAGACTTTTCCACTTGTCTGAGGGACTTGGGATCCTGAAGCAAGCCATAGCAAAGAGAAGGCATTGAGTACACTGGATTTTTCTACGGCCTTTGCCACCAGGTCCCCTGCTTTATTCAGCAGTGGGCACATATATTTCTTGCTTTTGCCTTTGTTGCTGAAACACCTATAGAAGCCCTACTTGTTGCCCTTCAAATCCCTCACCAGATTAAACTCCAGGTCAGCTTTCATTTTCTCAATGCGATCCATACACACTTAATAACAGATTTGTCCTGAGTGACCTGTCCCTGCTTCTAGCTGTTGAGTGCTTCTTATGTTTGAGTCTAATCAGGAACTCCTTGTTCATCCATGAAGGCCTTCTATCAGTTTGCTTGACTTCCTACTCATTGGGATAGACTCTTCTTGAGCTTGGAGGAGGTGTTCATTGAAAATCAAACAACTATTTTGGACCCATCTTTCCTCTCGGACAATATCCCACAAGTTGCTTCCAGGTAGACACCTGAACAAGCCTGCTGTCTTAAAGTCTATGCACTTCAGATACCTCTTGGCTTGGAAAAAAATTGTTTAGGTTTAATTATATCACCAAATAGGATTAGATGGGCATCTTTGATCAAGGACTTTTTGACTCTCAAGCAATTGTGCTATGCAATTACTTTTATTAAAAGTATTGAAATATATCTATGAGCTATGTAGGTATTTACCCAGCTGTCCTTGCTTAAAGGCTTTTGCAAAATCTTTGCAAAAAAACCAACTTTCCTAAGTGTCATGGTGTAGTGGGATGACCTTGGCTGGATGCAAGGTGCCCACCACAGTCACTCTATCACTCCCCTTCCCCAGCTGGACAGGGGAGAGAAAATATAACAAAAAGCTTGTGGGTCAAAGTAAGGACAAGGAGAGATCATTCAGCAATTATTGTCACAGGCAAAACAGACTTGACTTGGGCAGTTAATTTGATTTATTACCAATCAAATCAGAGTAGGATAATGAGAAATAAAACCAAATCTTAAAAAAAACCTTCCCCCCCATCCCTCCCTTCTTCCCAGGCTCAGCTTCACTCCTGATTTTCTCTACCTCCTCCCCTCCAAGTGGTGCATGGGGATGGGGAATGGGGGTTGTGGTCAGTTCATCACACATTTCTGCCACTCCTTTCTGAGGGAGGACACCTCACACTCTTCCCCTGCTCCAGCGTGGGGTCCCTCCCATGGGAGACAGTCCTCTATGAACTGCTCCAGCGTGGATCTCCATGGGCTGCAGTCCTTCAGGCACAGACTGCTCCAGCGTGGGTCCCCCAAGGGGTCACAAGTCCTGCCACAAAACCTGCTCCACCATGGGCTCCTCTCTCCATGGGGCCACAGGTCCTGCCAGGAGCCTGCTCCAGCACAGGCTTCCCATGGGGTCACAGCCTCCTTCGGGCATCCCCCTGCTCCGTCATGGGGGTTCTCCCCAGGCTGCAGGTGGATATCTGCTCCACCGTGGGCCTCCGTGGGCTGCAGAGGGACAGCCTGCCTCACGGTGGTCTTCCCCATGGGCTGCAGGGGAATCTCTGCTCCGGGTCCTGGAGCACCTCCTCCCCCTCCATCTTCTCTGACCTGGGGGTCTGCAGGGTTGTTGCTCTCACATCTTCTCACTCCTCTCTCCAGCTGCTGTTTCTGAGCCCCACAATTTTTTTTTCCTTCTTAACTCTGTTCTCCCAGAGGCACTACCACCGTCGCTGATGGGCTCGGCCTTGGCCAGTGCTGGGTCCGTCTTGGAGCCAGCTGGTATTGGCTCTCTCAGACATGGCTTTTTTGTTTGCACTTACTGCTACAACTCAGGATGATTATTTTGGCCAAACCTTTTTCTCTCTCTCTTTTGTAAGGGGTATGACATGTTGATACTGCAGGTTAATGCTGAGATATGCGAATACATCTCTGCCATCAGTTTCCATTTTCCACCCTGAAGCTGCACTAAGGTTTTTTTTGTTATTAAGCTGGAAGACAAAAAGAGAAAGAAAAAAAAGCCTTATGCAATTTCTTTAAGTGATTAATTATTTTGTACACTTTTGTTATTTCTCCCATCATGCCTTTTCTGAAGCAAACTGCACACTCTTTCATATTTCCTTCATGTGGCTTTAAATTCCCTGCCATTGTAGCTAGGAAGTATATTTTTTTCTTTTTTCTTTCTCAGTACTAGGACTTGTTGTCCACTCACAACGTAGCCAGGTATTGCATGTATATTTTCTTATTTTAAATGTCTCCTTTAGCTTTGGGAAGTAGTTGGTACTTATTTTTCATTTGCAAACCCAACTATTTTTTATTTAGAGGTCTGAGGAGTTTTGTCCCATGAATCTATAAATCAAGTTGTTTTTAAGGCATCTAATAAAATGGTTGGAAAGTGAAGAAAAAAAATTGCCCAAATACCTGTAAACCAAACCTGTAAATCATTGCATTTTACAATGTAGATACCAATGTTGGTATTCATCATATTTACCAGAGATGATCACATCTGCAGTAATCCCATTAGGTTGTATTTATCATCTCTGGAGAAAAATGGGTACTTTAGGGTAATTTCTCTGACCTATTATAAACATGCATACAATGATTAGATGAATCGCACCTTAAAAGTTTCTGCTTCAGTCCATCAACTCATTACAGCAGATAATTCCACCTTATTTCTGTGGATTTAACTCTATCTTACTTTTTTGGTCTTGTCCAGGTTAGTTTATATGTTGGAAAGTCAGCACAATTATTATTTACCTCTCTGTGAAGCTTCCTTCATTTCTTTCTATTTTCTTCATTAATCTAGCTCTCAAAACCAGGCACCAGTCTGCCACACAGGGCCTGAACATCACTAGACTTCTCTGCAACAAAAATCCCAGACTGGGTGCTAGAACTAAATGAATTTTTACCCTTACTCATTTTAGTGTAATGGTGCTCAGAGCTAATGATGCAGAACTCAGGCTGTCCTACAGCATGAAAGCCTTCTGTATGTAAACCCCCTCTTTCTTATTTTAAGTTAGCATATAATCTCAAAGTTTGCTATAGAAATTTGGAAAATCTACTGTTTCTTTCAGGCTTGCCAAAAATGTTTAAACATAAACCGGATTGGTCAACGGGTTAAGCTCATATTTTATCAGGACAAGTTCCTCTTTCAATGGAATATCTTTTATGCCTTTTTTTTGCTGTTTTTCTGTATTGGCATTGACAGTTGGAACTGAAATTTTACCTGCATGCCTTAGATTCAGATCCTGTGTCTGATACTGAAGTGTCTTGGCAATCCACGTGGGAAGCAAAGAAGCAGGAAAGCCAATGCAGCTGACTGTGACTTTATTGCTGCTGGTCTTCAGGTCTCATCCCCCACATGCAAGCTAACCTGGCAGGTGTATTTCCTAAGGGAAAACTATTGTTAACAGAGAATGATTTAGGTTTCAATTTAAGCCAGCTTGAGCTTTCCAGACATTTGCTGTGGGGAATTCTTTTTGCAATTCCTCCAAGTGAATTTATAATCAAATGAGTGTTCAGTTTCACATTGCTGCATGCTGAGAAGGAAGTCTACCATGGGAACAAATATCTGCACTAAATTTTCATGTCCTTCAACATAAAAAGGTGGGAGGAGTAAACTTTAACTTCTGCATTCTCAAAGCAAGAAGGAAAGAAAAAAGTGTTTCCTGGACGGGCATTACTTGAAAGGCTATAATGCATATGGTAAAGGAGAGAGAATTATGTGTTTTTTCTGTGATGTAGGCACAGAGAAAGGCTGAATAATTATACATGGTACAAGACATGAAAAACACTGTTTAAGTTCCCGACATTAAGTACTAAAGTGAACTGACAGTCTGCAGCTGAGCTCTGTATCTTGTGTTGTGCTTGTCTATGGGACAACTACAGCAGAGCCTCCAAACCAAGAATGGCATTCGGCATCCGATCCCTCTACAAATAAGGCATGAAAAAGTCTCCTATCCAGATCTTTCTGTGGGCAGAAAGGTGACAACAGAGGACATGGGATGACGTGGCTTTGTGAGTCCTCAGCCTGTGCGATTTCAGATCAGCAGCCATAGAATACGTCCTGTGATATTTTCAGGTCCTTTGTCTGAAGTCCAGTAAAGGTGGGGTTCGATGTTGCCACTGGTGTTGGCTGTCCAGCAAGTTGCTTTCATTGTTCCCACCTGCAGCAGGAAAGTAAGATACTTTTCAGAAAGGAATAACCAGGCACACTGAAATTATGCATGTTTTATACATATTTCCTGGAAGACTAATAAATACATAAAGGTAAAGAACTGCTGAGACTGACTAAAGCATCCTTTTTCATGGAACTTCTGAAACTTTGCTCTTTTTTTTTTTTTTTTGACAGTAAGTGTACAAACTGCCTTTATAAAAGTACACGTGGGTGAAAAATTCCCTATCACAATTTTATTTGGAATTCCTTCCCTTCTTTTATCATATTGAAGATTTTCCCTACTTCCCTGGTTTCAGCAGAAAAAAAGGCTTAACCATAGGAAAGAGCTGAATTCTTTAGTGTATTCAAGTTACTAAAATAAACCAGGTTTGGTCTCTGGAAGACACCTTTTTTCTGCAGAACAAAATCATCATAGTCTCCACTAGATAGAATTATTTTATAAATATTAAATTGACCTTTGACTCATCATGCAATGACTTAAACTCAGATGTGAAGTGAAAAGTTCTACCCAGTCCTACCTACTTAGGCTGCGTAGAAGCCATTTTTGCAAATATCCCTCACACCACTGAAGGATCAGATCCTCTTATTCCAGAATTTGTAAATGTCCGTATTCAGTAATATAAGGCTTTATTCACAGGTTTTCTTCTGCCACCAAAGCTTATATACGCTGCAACATTATGCAGCATGTTCCATGGACCTCTTAGATCAAACACAAAGTAAAATCTGTCTCTTTCTTTCCGTGTTGCCTAACTTTTCTGAACAATAAAGACACAATGTCTGTTGCAGTGATGTGGGAATCAAGAAGGATATGGTTGATTATGAAAAGAAGGACCAATTTTTTATGTAATACCTTAAGAGCTCTTGCTGTTAAGCTGGAATATTTGTGCCCCTGCATAATAAACCTGGGAGTTATATAGCTTAGGAAATGGTTATCACCTCATAAACAGGAAGCACCCTCAAGGTATCATCTAAGTAATATAGGCAGTGTGATCACAAAAATCTGTGTTCCGTCTTTGCAGCTGTCCTACATCAGTTCTTTTATGGCATCTTTATGTTAAATGTTTTTAATGCAGGAATATTTCAAAATAATAGCAAACTATTTTCTATTTCACTACAGTTTCATTCAGGTCCATTAACATGTGAACATGAAACAGATTGACTTGTCTAAGGTCACTGTGATCTACTGGGTTAGATGTGGGAACACGGACAGAAAACACTTGACGTCTGATACTGGTTTTGATTTGCTGTAGGACTTCATATACAACACTTACAACAGGGGACTTAGGGGAATCTTTAGAGCAAATGTGGACAGCTATGTCTAAGCTGTTTACTATATCTACTATGTATAGTCAATGCTGAAAGTATATAGGAAAGGAAAAACATGGTTGTCCATGTCCACCCAATGCAATAAACATCAATACAGTTGCCAAGTTATTGTTAAACTAGACCTAATGTTTATATATTATATAATGCTTATACTGTAACTTCATGCTTAGCTTTCTTATTGTCACTGTGTGTAAAAATACTGGTCTCCATCTTGAATATAAAATATAACAGATTTTGTAACCTAGGACAGCTTCGGTACTGGGCCAAATTATGAAGCCAATGCTGCTTTGACACATTTGCTCTTCTTCAAGGACTGGAATGACCAGAGCTAGCTGGAGCATCTCTGCACCACCTTTAATGAGCCAGTGTCACTGCATCTCTCTCTCTGTAGTGAACAGGGATGTGAAACAGGCTTAGGTGTGCACAGTGCTGCTGAAGGACGCTAGTGGCAGGACACAGTAAAGACTTCACCGGCTGTACAACGTATAGCGGCTCTGTGATCTATGCACTACTTAGTGACACCACATCTGTTAATATACAACAGCCTTGCTATAGTAGGAGTTGTAACTCTCATCATTTTCCTCTGTATGTATCATCAGAGACCTGTTTCCCCCTGTGAGCAGTAAGATAGCAGGAATGGAATTTATTGTCCCCAAGGCCTCATTTCTTTCTGATGCTTTTTCCCAGGTTCGCCTTTTTTAAGGAACTAAGGCTCGGACCAACTCTTTACAGTGTTTTTATCTTTTATGTCCTGTGGATTATATAGTTAAACAACAGCACTTTTGCTGCAGTGCTCATGGCTGCATGAGAGTCCAAAAAAGTTGGGCTGGTGTCCTAGCAGTGGGGTGGAAAGGCAGAAAGAGCTCACTCAGTGGTAGGTATGGTGGCTGCTCAGCTTTGCCTACCGGCATGCCTGCATTCTTAAAAATATCAATTTCTGTATTCAGACGTCTGCAAATCTGAGTGCCACATGCAGATCTCTTGCTCTTCAGACTTCAGAAACTGATTTGATAGGCCTTTTCTAGCTATTTGAGATCATCCATACTGAGAATAAGAAGCCTGACAGCTGTTGGCAGCAAAGAATACAAATGATAATCAGAGCTGATAATCAGCTGTCATAAAAAAAGAAGAATGAACCCCCCCCAAAAAAAAATTTTGCTAAAAAATACCAGGAACATGACTACTTTGACTGACATAATGGGTAAGGCTATTGTTTGCTCTTTGCTGGATTTATTCAACTTTATGATTTATTTTCAGAGGTGTATGCAAGGAATAAAGAAGGGAAGGGAAAGGGAAAGCTTGGAAAAAGGAAGGAAAAAAACCCATATAGGGATTTCTCTCTCATCAGGAGTTAACTGTATACAAAAAAAGCTTATATTAAACCACTTTTCTATTTTGAATACATACGATTTTCCATTCGTTTCACTGACATTTCCCTTTGTTTGCATGTCTGACATGACATGATGATAATATAAAAAATTTGGGCCAGGTTTTGTCCTTTGGCATATAAGTCACCCTTTTTCTTAACTGTAGTCATGTTATTGCAGTATGTAAAGCCCTTTTTAAAATGCTTACTTGTATGTCATTAAATCTATTGGTCTAGAACTTCTGAACTACATATTTTCTATATATATATAGTTACACTGGCTTAGTTTCTTCTACTTTGTGTTTCCTTTCCTGAAACATCTGGTTACATCTCTTTTTCTTTATCATACTTCTACCATCTATACACATTCACATCATCTTAGAGGATGTCCAGCAATCTGTAAATACTATTTTTGGCTTAATATTTCTGCACAAATTTCTCCCAAGCTTGGCTATTAATATTACATTGTAAATCAGCACATGATTTTCCTTTTGAATCACTCCACTTCCATTTCATTGAGGACCGTACAAATGTATAAATTGATAATGCTGAGCTTTTTAGATTTAGCCAGCTGCTGGAAAAGGTTAATAGGTTTGGTTTCCTGGGGATACTATTCCAGTTCAAGTCTGTCAGATGTCTAATCATGTGTCTCAGCAGAAGATATTGCCCATAGCATCTTTCTTCCATCTTCTACATTTCCCTAAAGTTTGAAAAGAAAGGACTGTCCCATCACCAAATACATGATTTAGATCTGAGATTTTAAGAATCAGATTAAATCAAATATATATATTCTTGTTTGGTTTAAACACAAGCTTGCTCCATAATGTGGTGACTCTGACAAATGAATTAAGGTAGGCATGCAGTAATCGAGTAATATACTCAGTTATCAAAAAAAAAAAAAACCAAACCAAAAAAACCAAACAAACTTGGGCTTAGGGATGTGACAACTAAATATGGTGAAATTTGCCTTCTAAATATGCCAGCCAGGTGTTTGCCCACTTGAAAACTACTCCAATGACTGCAATAGAGTAGCTAATTTGCTGAAGTGCAGGAGTACTAAATCAGTCTCTTCAGTTAAGAGCTCCATTTCTTTGAATTTTGTTTTTTTGTTTACATCACTGAAAAATGACCCTTTACAAATGCTTCTCAGTCAGTTATCTCTCTGAGTGTGTATGCAGGTATAGATGATGTCCACCTTGGCCAACACTGCAGGGAATATGCAAGGGATCTGCTTCTTTGGCTAATGGGTCAAAGTTTCCAGCTGAGGAGGACTGCAGGTTAGTATTCTCTGTGGATGAGATACCTCATGGTCACAAAGATACACATTTCTTGTAGGAAAAGTCTGCATTAAAAAACTACAGAAAAGCATTAGTTTCAGAGTCATGGCATTCATCTGTGATGGGTAGATGAAGTACCTCAACTTCTTTGTCAGAAGTGTAGTAGAGCACACACAGAAGGTAAGGTAATAGTAAAATGTCTGAATAATAGAAAAGCATGGGGAAAAAAAAAAAAAAAAAACAGCAAAACAAAACCAGGAGATTTACGAGGTAATAATATGTAGGGATTTAAAATTAAGAGGATTCTGGGCAGCACAGTCATCTTCACTGCCTCGAGTTTGTCCCTTAGAGTGTGTATTAATTGCTTCTTCCTATCAGAGTAAAACTTCACAGTATTCAAATCAGATCAAAGCTGGATTTTATTGTGTTTTAAGCATTCTTAGTAATTATTGTTCCAAGGTAATTTGGTCTTTTAAGGTAGCTGGTTAAAGTTTCCATCTTCACAGTGAAAATCCTAGCCAATTACACTAATGGGTGGACCAGCTCCAATTAACTTAATCAGTTTGCTATTTTCCTCATATTTATCCACTGTGGCTTGTGTTTCTAGGTTGTTAATCCCTGTTAAGGATGCATTAGTCACTGGCTAGCATGGAGTATAGAGGTGAAAGTCTACTGGATCTACTATAGTGGGAGCATTGTAAAAAGCCAAGAGATGGCTGGCAGTGAACTACCTGCAGGAGGTGTAAATATATACTCAGTAAGCGGGGACTTCGTCATCAGCATGTTTTATGAGTCACCTTTTTTTTTTCTTCCAAAAATCAACCTATGCAGCAAAGAATAGTCCAGGCAGGAGTATTTTGTCTTTATTTTACAAATGGAAAGATGGAGATAGATGTGGATAACACATTTACCCAAGATCTCACAAGAAGTGCTATATTCTCAAATCTTGTCCTTGGACTGCATTTTCTTGACCAATATTATAGCTTTAACTATCCAGCATCAAGGCAGGTTGTATGATTCAAGCTGTTCTGCAAGAGCGAGCTGGGCAAGAAACATGTAACTGTACTTTCTTAGTTGTGTAATTTTGGGTTGTTAAAATTTTCATATTTTAATTGGAAGATAAGGGAGACTGAAGGGGAAGTCATTAATTCAGCCAAATATGGAATAAGTAACGGATTTTTTTCATGGATTTATTTTCAAACACTCACTNATTTATAGAAGGGTATAAGTGAAAGATGAGGATAAATTCTTTATGAATTTCACCAGCCCTCCCTCCTCCTACCAAAAAAAGAAGAAGAAACAATAGCAAAGAAAAGTACCTAGGAACAAGCTCTTTTCTTTCTTTGGCAGCTTGGCAGTGTGGGCTAGTTTTTAATCTCTGCTGGAGCCTTTTAGTAGAATTACCTTATCTCTAATGGCAGCTGTCACTTTACCTAAACCTACGCTCACCGCTTTGTATTTTCTGCTTTCTCATTTGTGCTGCTACTCTCATTATACATCCCCAAAGGGCTACAAGCATAGAAAATAACATAACAAGGTAACAGAACATAGCATGACATAACAGAACATAAAGAAGAAGAAAAAAGATGGGTGGCAACAGAAAGCGTCATTTAATGTTTGCAGAAGTTGTTTAGTGAAGTGCATTGTTTGGAAATGGCTAATTGCAGCGGCACAGATGATGTGGCAGGGTTGGTTTGTCTTATTTCTGTAAAATGCCAGTCTCCCCAATAATCAGTAGGTTTTTGATACTGCATGAAGAGCATGGTACCTGGATAGCAGCATTATCAAAAAGATAACATAAACCAGACTAGGACCACTTTATTTTCCTCCCTTTTTCTTTCTTTTTCTGTGTGTTGTAGTCTGTTCAGACTTTTGGGATTTAAATTGATTTTCCTTGCAGCCTTCTCTGTAGGCTTTCATTGCTCAAATCATGATAAGCTTTGCTCCTAGCACCAGCGGAAAAAGAAAATAAAATACAGGCATTTGGAGGTTGAGAAATCTCATAGGTGTATATACTGTCAATCTCTAACATCAGTAATGTGCTGGAGACATTGTACAATGATATGTACAATATAAGGGGAAATCCTGTAAAACTTTGAGGACTAGCAATCAGGTGTGTGGGTTTGGTTTTGGGGTTTTTTTGTGTGCATTAATAGGACAACCATTATAATGTGATACGAACCAATGAGAGTTTCTGGCTGTTATGGTATTACTGGTGTGAACAGATAGACCCCAAATCAGGACAACAACCCTCACAAAAGGAAGAACAACATTTAATCGCATTGTTTCCTAACCAGAGAGAGGCTAAAACTGCACTGAAGTGATTTTGTATCTCGGGTTCATGGATCCC
>VYZV01045599.1:7680-30491 GCA_013401275.1 Pandion haliaetus
GAACTGCATCCTAGGAAAAAAAACTAAAAGGCTGAAAAGGATGTAGGGTCGTAAGAGATAAGTGATTGAATCTGAACTCCCACTGTAGTCATGGGGGGGAAAAAAAAGGTATATTTTGAATGTGTTAATGAAGTAAGGGCAGGAAGGTGGTTTTTGCAGGGTCATGGCCTTCGTGAGACTAGNTGCTGGGAGAAGAAGATGCCATGGAGTTCGGATTTTCTGGTAGTCTGGACCCAGGGACCCATGGTTTGCATGCAGTGTGGAAGCCAGGATTTTGTTTACAAAGAAGTCCGAGTGCAAGTGATGGGAGGGAAATTACTTATGCCTTAGTCTCACTCTGATAAGGAGCTGGGGTGGTGCCAGAGTGCCATATAGACAGAGCTTAAACATTGGCTTCATTGCAGAATACATAAACCTTTGCTGGGAGGAAATACCAGATATAAAATGGCTCTTTAATCTTGCAGACAAATTCCAATTAGAAATGCACTACACACTTTTTACACTAGGCATGATTAATCACTGGAACACACTACCGGT
Source organism: Pandion haliaetus (assembly GCA_013401275.1). NCBI lineage: Eukaryota > Metazoa > Chordata > Aves > Accipitriformes > Pandionidae > Pandion > Pandion haliaetus. Next base: position 8,218 of record VYZV01045599.1, read on the forward strand.
AGAACTGATGAATTCACCATTTCTTGATGCCTTCAAGTCAAGACTGGGTGCACTCCTAGAATTTATGTGATAGCAAAACACATATTAGTCAAGTACAATACTTGTTATTGGGGTTAATATTGTGGGTAATAGAGTAAAAGTTAATGTCTTTTCATACAGCAGAGGTCAAACTAGTGGTCTTTTCTGACTTAGAACTCTCTAAAGCTGATGAAGACTCTTATTATGGACAACACTGCTCTGGTCTACATGTGATCATCCTCCCCATATTCTTATCTTGCCCTTTCCCTGCATTGTCTGTGACAGTTCCCATTTGAAATTCAAGCTTGTGAAATCTGTTTAAATTCCTTCATTCCAAGTAAATTAATTATTGAATCTAATAGGAAGTTAGGAGATTAATAAGATAAGAGATCCTAAACACTTAATTGGATTTGGGTCTAAACACCTTCCAACAAGAATTAAACAAACAAAAATGAGATAAAATACCTCATATTCACCAGTAAGACTCATTTTACATAGGGTTTGTTTTGTAGCAGCTAGTTCCTCATGAGAGCACAGACTGGAAAGAAGTTCCTGGGTCACCAAATCCAATTTTTGATATCTTCAAGAGGTAGCTGAATAGCTCCTTTCATAAACTGATCAAACTCCATTTTAAGAAGGCAAACTCCTTTTTCCTAGCTGAATAGCTCCTTTCATAAACTGATCAAACTCCATTTTAAGAAGGCAAACTCCTTTTTCCTACCTCTAATTTCTCTTATTCCAGAATCCGTTCCTTTGTCCTACCTCTAATTTCTTTTATTCCAAAATCTGATCACTATATACTCACCTTGTAATTTTCAGCCCTCAGAGTCTCTAAATAACTCTTTGTTCTTTACCCACTTTTAGCCTACTTAGTACTTGTATCTTTCTGGAGTGTAGATACCAATATATTTAGGCCAAGTAACCATATTACATCTGGGCTTTATTTTCCTAAGCCAAACTCTTACACATGCTTCATTCAAAGACAGGTTCTCCATTCATAACATCACTGTATTGGTCTTGCTTCTTTATTCTTTCAGTTAGAATTGATCTTTCTTAATTGTGGATGACAACAATGCTCTAACTGAGGTCTCAGGAGGGCTGTAGATGATAGCAATATCTCTCTGCATCTCCTAAAACCAGACAAGTTTGCATTAGCCTTTTTCATACCTTTATCATATTAGTGGCTTGCAAGCATCCAGTGACTATGTAAGACACCTGGATCCTTTTACTTTACATTATTTGTGACTGATAAATTTCTACAAAAAGGTAGAAATTCTTGTTATTGGTCCCTAAGGGCACAAGCCTGTACTTTGTGCTATTGAATTTTATTCCTTTTTTTTGGTACTCCAGTTCTCCCAGTCATACAGTTCTCCCAATAGTGTATCTGGCTTCTCCTTGGTATGAGCAATGCTGCATATCTTGTCTGTATTAACAAATTTCAGTGGTGGACTTTTTTTGTTCTAAACTCATTAATGTTCAGTGCTCTGGATTATTGGTTCTGAATCCTCATTCAAAGGAATGAATGATGATCAGTGTCAATAAAAGTATTACCTGAAAGAAAGCACATGTAATAATCTCCACTGTAGTAGTAACTATTGACTGATAGTGTTTGAACAATACATATGCAAGGATTTCTGCTAGGTCCCTAAAAGAGACGAGAAATGAGAATAACTGGCTTCCATTCCTATTCTAGTACTGACAGTAAATGTGGTCCATCACAGTGGGGAACAGACAGTGTGTTTTCCCTATGGTTACAGCAGGGCACACAGAGGTTGGCCAGGTATTAGCACATCCTCTATGATAGAATGCTAACACTTTATTTTAACAAGAAAAACTGAGCCTTCTGCAAAGAAATTGTAATCTCCTCAAAATGAAGTGTCTGTAAAAGGATGTAAAAGGGTCTACAAAAGGATGTAATATACTCATAAACATACACAGAGATTTTCAGATTACCTTCAAGTTCCATCTGTGGGTAGCTCACCATGCTAATTATATGTCTTCCTGGCAGGTTTAGAGGAATCACAAATACAGGCAGTACACACTATACTATTTTGAGATTACATTTCCTTTTTATAATTTGGTAATGTATGTTGATCTTATGTTTAGTTTCATTTTTTTTTGCATAATTATTAAAATATTGGGTAAATGTAAACACAGGACAGTGCATATTAATTACAACATAGCTGTGTGTTTTCTGGATATAGCTACTGCCAATTAATTGGTCCTGGACAGTTATTATAAAGCATACAAGTGCTCACTAGAAAACAATCATTATGTAATCACCATTTTAACATAAAGAGGATGCTCTTGTGATGTCTGTCTGCAGCTAAATGCTGCCTACATTAAATATCAGAGCATATAGATAGTGCGTTTCTCAATTTCTTTGGAGACTATAGAACTTAAATATAAAGACTTATTACTGGTTTCATTAAAAGCACTGAAATATTTGATTTCAATAACTGGATCTTTGTCACAAGGTAAATTGTTAATGGTTATTTGGCACCTAATTAATTCCAAATGTTTTTATTGCTATATGTTACATTAGGGGAGACTAGAAAGGAGGGAGTACAATTTGAAACTGACTGCCAACTTTTAAATGAGATTGTTTCTCCTGAGACTATGGTGATTGGAACTTGTATTAGTAGCTCATTGAAGCACATGTATTACATCTGACATATGTCATAGTTAGATCTTTTTATTGATACCAGAATGCTTTTCTGTTTTAAAGTATCACCGCTGAAGACTCCTCTCTAGAAATTGTTTATATTTTAATTATGCATTTTGCAACAACCCAAATACATATACTGTTGCACTTAATGGGTATAACGCTAGCTGGTAATATTCTTTGAGTTTTGTTCCATTGTTATTTGTTTTGTAAAATAGAACTGTATTATATGTGATTTTCTTTCCACTTACAAAATGTTTCATTATTTACCAGAATAATGAATAATAACCTCTTTCAATATTTCCGTTGCTATACCAAACTGTACTGTTATGGTAACGCTTGCTTATTGTCCTCCATAGAATAAAGCAGCAAATATTTGACCTTGACTTACAGATTTGGGTGGAATAAATACAAACTACTGCTTGATTATGAAAAGCTGTATTATATCTAAAACTGCTGAGGTCCAAATCTTCAAAAGCCTTAAAATACCTCATTACCATTTTGTTTTCTGTTTTCAAGAAAAAAATAAAACATGTAACTCTGTATGTTGTAACATCCTTATTTGTGTTGATATTTACTCTAATGAATTACGAGTTAGAAAGATCAAGAGAGGACCTTAGGTTCTAAGAATGCCACCTTGAGAACTTCACCCAGTACTTTTGCATCAAGCCTAAGATTGGAGTTTGAACATACTCATTTTTCAGTACATCTAGATAATCTTTGTTTCAGTCTGAAGCGAACTGGCACTCCCTGTGAGCAAAGGACCTGGGTGCAAGCCAGCTCAAACAGCAAGTCTTAGGAGTGTGTTAGCACAGTGCTGCATCCTCCTTCATTGCCAATCAGTAGAGATTATTAGTCCTAAATTAATACTGCAGTAAAAATATTTGCTGAGTTTCTGGTTTGAAGTTTTATACCAGCCTATCTTGGAGCAAGGGTGAGCTCCTAAGTGCCTGAAAAATCCTCTGGGTTTGTGTCTTTAGAAGGTAACCTTTATTCATATAGGATGGCTTGAAAATGAGATACAAATCAACATGACTAAAAGTGTTGGATTCATTTTACCTAAACCCAGATGTTCATTCTGTACTTATATACCTTTGAGGTATTCTTATAGACTGTTGACATAGACAGTGTAACAAAAGACATTTCTAGGTTGCAAACAATCTCATCCAAAAATAGTCATCCAAAATAGGCTGGATGAATTGTGCAGTTGCCAATTTTTCTTCATTGACTCTAAAGGGAGGAGGACGAACATTTTTCTGAGGAATACTTAGTGATGCCCAACATCTGTGGGAAAATCCTCAAATTGAGCCCCACCTAGCTGTCCAACTGAATTGCTCTTCAGGCTCCACAGACAGTATTGACATAGATCTCTTCTGCTAATAGAAGTTTTTGCTCTTAGTGTCCATAAAAACCACCTAGTTTAGTTACTTAAAGTGTCTTAATCTTGAACTCAGTTGAGCTGAAGGGATTTGATGCAGCTGCCTAGAAATAGGCACCTAATGTAATTTCAGGTATGCTGGAGTATCCCAGAAATCTGCATGGGACTAGCAGGAGAGATAAAAGGCCTGCAGAAGGACCTGTGTCCTTCTTTCCCCTCAGGTCTCCACAAGATGGGATAGACGATAACATTTCAAATAGCAGTAGATGCCTCGGCTTAAGGCACAGACCGGGTGTCAGAATCTCACCCACCCATGGCTGGTGAGAACAACTACTGCAGTGACTGCCTTTATATAAAAAGACATATAAAAAGACAGAAACTTTCTAATGTTAGGAAAGGAGTGAAAGACCAAAATCCAGAATACAAGAGAACTGACAGTCAATTGCAGAGTCACCTCAGATGATTCATTCTGGAGGGGAGATTTGGCTAATTCCAGCTGGGCTAGCATTGCTGGGAGAAGTTTCTGTGGAGGGATGGCTCAGTGTTCCAGTTTAAGGATAGCGATCCAGGAAAGAAAACTTTAATAATAAAGGACTGAACAAGTAAAGGCACAGTGATAACAGCCTTGGCAATTTGCAAGTCATGGTTCAGGCCCCAGCAGGCATAACATTTAAGAAACAACATTATAGTTGGGTTGGTCTTATGTATAGGTGGTGTTTGTTTTTAATGTTTTTACTGGACCCAGGTTGTTCATCTTTTATTTCTCACCTCTAAGATTAGAAACATGTACCTTGAATGAAACAACATTTCATGGCATGCCTCCAGCAAGTGGCACTTTGGGGAAAATGCACCCAAGAGTTTCCTAAAAAAATCAAAACATTAAGATTAACTTGTACTTCACATATTTAATTTCCATTGCAATTACTTGAATGGCTGTTCCCACCTGGTCAAGTCAGGCACACGAAGGAGTCTGTCCAAGGTGTTGCCTCCTAGTTTGCACACATCTGATTTGGCTAAAGAGCTGCATATTTTCCAGCGTCAAACCAGGACAGCCTGTGCTGTCAGCCATGCTCCTCTCAGGACAGGGAATCAATAGCTGCTGCTGGCAGAGACCTGCCGACTCTTTTCACATGGGGCTTTCACTGCCTTTATCCTTGCAACAGCCTGTATTAATTTCTGCTGGGGAAGTGTAGCCTGATATAAAACTTTCCATTCAGATGAGCAGATTTGACAGATTTGTCTACTTATTAATAGACTAAGTTCAGCAGAATTTAAGATGCGAATTTATTCTTGGCCTATTTTCCTTTTTACACTCTCAGTCTCTGTTTTCTCCCCTGTGTTTTTTCCCTAGCTTGTCTACATTTCCTCATCTCCTCTGGTCCATATCAATAACATTATCATAGAATCATAGAATCATAGAATCATAGAATCATTTAGGTTGGGAAAGACCTTTAAGATCATCAAGTCCAACCATGAACCATGCCCATGAAACCATGTCATGAAGTGCCCTGCCTACATGCTTTTTGAATACCTTAGGTATTCAAAAAACCATTAAGAATTGTAATCTTTTAATCTTCTGTAATTCACTGGATTACCTTTTAAGTGAGGGAAGATGACAATGGGGCTGGGAGTTTGTGGCCTTTCCTCACCACCTTGTCCTTGTGGGAGAATTAATAATGGCACCCCAAAGAGAAGACCCAGGCGTGACTCCTCTTCAGCAGGCAGAGCAGACAGAGGCCAAGCTATGACAGCAGAGAGAATAAAATCCTGGGGTGGGGAAGGGCAAAATAGTCACAAACCAGCTGAACCTTGGCAGTTTCTAGAAGCCTCCAGCAGCCATTTTGCAGTGAAGGCACGTCACTATGGTGGACATTTTGTGAGGAGCAATGGCTGTGGCAGAAGCCATCTTGTCCTTGCTGAGGGGAGGAAAATTAATACTGCTAGAGGTGGAGGGTGGCTTTATCCTGGGTGCCACCAGAGCTTCTCTTCCACTGGGGTCAAGCACTGCAAATAGATATTTTGTCTAAAATATGCTCATCCTTTTGGGTATGGTGAAAGTGCCAAAAGCCTGAGAGATACAGGACTGTACTTCAGCCTGGTGAGTGAGCTGCATGGGCTGCTGCTCTCTTCCAAGGGTAGCAAGAGGGAGATATACCCTGCCAGCCTCCGCTGTTCCCTGAACTCCTGTGCAGGAGTCAGGCAATCCCTTCCATGACAGGGGTTCTGAGGGCTGATGGGGGTTGCAGGCTCCTGCTCTGTGGGACTCTCTGCTGCTGGAGTCCTCCAGACGTGGCAGCTGGATCGTTGCTTTGTCGAGGCTGGGCACAGGAGGTGTGAGGCCTCCTCCTGCCTTTGTCCCCTCAGCTGCATGGGGTGCGAAACAGGCTGAGCTCTGCCTTCCCCTCTCAGCAGGACAGGTGCTGCTGAACTGATCAGGATGGACCTCACAGGTTTGAGTCTGAGCCTGAGCCAGTCTAGTTGTTTTTGCTGATTCATGGATCAGAAGGCCATAGGAAGTCATTACAGACGTTCAGCCTTACCTGCTAAGGAGCACTCACTGTAGCACTTCCCACTCCTCATTCACTTTTAAATGAGATGGAACGTATATATTTTTAGCTCCCAAGCTCAGTTAAAAAACTAATTACTGTTGGGAAGCTGCTGATGCTGCAAGGCCTGGACGGTGCACTGACACGGAGATGCCAGGATCCTCGATCCACCCAAGCATGTGCAGTCCTGGTAGCCAGGAGGATCCCCCACCCCCAGTCATCCTCAGCCCAGAAGCAGGATTCAGTCCTGTGGTCAGGAGGAGGGATTTGATTTATCGCTCTAACACCTTTTGCCAAAAAAAAAAAAAACAACCAAAAAACAACACTGAAACTGGACTATAGTCTGAAATATTACAATAAAATTCTCTATGGAAGAGGGGACTTCAGCATCAACCTTCTCCTAAAGACTGTTTATGCCCATCTATTTTTTTTTCCTTCCTGTGACTCAGACACCTTCCTTCTGTTTTCAGTGCATAATATCCACCTTGAACCAACAAGAGCAGTTGGATCTGATTGAGCAAGCATGTTATCATAATTCAGAATTACAAGGTTTTCCTTTGTTTCCCTTTTTGGTTAGTTGTGTGGTGCTACTGATTTTATTTAGCATGTTGACTCTTGTAAGGGCTTTTGAGACAAATAAACCTCTTGCTGCAAAATGGTCTCAAAATACCAAGAGATGTGTGTGTTCTCCACTATCATGATATGGCATCAGCATTATATAACATTTGTCTCTATTTTTGTCAGGGAGTTGACAATGTCAGGTTTATTTGTACAGATTCCTCCTTGAGATGTAATTTTACATCAGCTTCTGCAATCTTTCTCTGAATGTTTTCTCATGCTCCAAGGTGCTCCAGCTTCTTACATGACACAGAGCCAGACAGGTTCAGTCTATTACGGGACTTGCCCCCTCCATTTAGCCAGCTACGGGGCTGAAGCTGAAGATCACAACTTGTGTGATTAAGTGTGATTTCTGTGGTGGTAGCAGCACTGTGATGTAGCAACTCCCGCTCTGGTATGCAGCTAAAATAATTTTCAAAATGCTTTTTCACACTTCCAAGCTATTTCCTACAGACTAGTGAAAAACAATGGTTGCATGTAAGGAAGAAGACGATATATAACTAGTATTTGCTGAAATTCTGCAAGTCAAGGTAATTGCCTGCCACTACTCTAGATGTCAGGGGTACATGCTCACTTAGTACTACTGTTGTAAGATCTGAGGGTCACCTAAGCTACTCCTTAAAGTAAGTTTTTTCTTTACCACCCAGAGTTTTTGAAGAATGCAATTGTTTCCTAATAACCAGAGTATTTTAGCTTCAACATTCTTTCCTGGACAAATAATGAGGTCAAGGAAGTTTTGTCCTTAGTGGACAGATTTTTTATGACTCATTTATGCTTTGAGATGATCCATCCAAAAACAGAGCATAAATGTTGTAACTGCCCTTCCTTCACTCATTTGTAATCAGTCTTGAGCTCTTTTGAGGGCTTGAGGTATATTTTCCACGTTTTGGGAAAAGGGGTTTAATTGCTCACTCTTTATTTTATGCATTTTAGATCATGAATTTGATGTTAACAAGGAATACATGTGTATGCACTCATAGAAATAAATAGCACTTTTTAAAATCTCCCACCCCTCCAGTTTTTTAATCAACCACCAAAGATCAGTAGATCTTGAGGGGCTTTTTTAATATTTCTTACTTTTGTATTTTTCATTGTGTTCTGTAAAAATGTTACCTTTTTGAAAAATATAATTGAAAAAAAAGGTACCCTTCTCTTTCAGTTCTCAAAACCTCCCTTTTACCCGTCAAACCTAGGGACCGTTATTTTCTTCTACATGCTAGTCAGAAAGGGGAGACAAAGCAAAAGTAAAACTGCTCAGTTTTGAAAATGTCTCAGGTTTTGAAATTCCTTAAGAATATTTTCCATTTTAAATAAAAATCCTGTTTTTTTTCTCCCTACAACTTTGATATTTAAACATGATCACAGATATATTTTTGAGACTCATTTTTGACACAACCCAAGCTATTGACATAAGAATGCAATTCTGCATTTTCTGATTAAGTAGGGATAAATCAAGTATCATTTTTCTTTCATTTGAATCTTTTGGTCTGCATTAGCTCACATTTGTTCTTATCCCGGGGAAAGTAAAGCATATTTCTTGAATTCAAATCTTGATCTACTAGAGGAAGGAATTTGCCTTCAGGTGAGTGGAAATGTTATGGTGGCTCATAGTTCTCATTTTTACTTTATAATCCTTGAAAAAATCTAAATCAACAAAAGCAAAAGAAAGTTTTTATTCTTGCCTAAGCATTTTAACTTAAGCAAAGTGGGAACAGTCAAAAGATAAATTTAAGTACCATTTACAGACTGACAAAAAAATTTCTCTTCCATGCAATAACTAGAGATCTCCTTCAGAAAGTGGGAAGTCTCATAACAGAAGGGACCCCTTTGTCTCAGAGGAACATACTGATGCCCCTGACACTGGAAGGGAGTTCCCTAAGCAAGTTAACCTGGGCTGAGGTGTGGGAAGGGTGAAAGAAAGACTGAAACTGAGTCTGCTAGTTTTGAGGACTTTCTTCTCACAGAGAAATGATTAAAGGGGAAAAGCACTATGCCTCCACCTCAAACTCTGTCTCTTAATTATTACTTCTTTTGAGCAAAAATTTTCAATTTTTTTAACTTAAATTCAACAATAGGTCAGGACAATAAAAACAGTATTCATTTACTATAAATAATTTTTAAAAATTGCTTGGCCTATTCTGTCTCTTTTTTTTGTTTGTTTGTTGAGTCTCTTATTTTCTCCTTTCCTCCTGACAATTTGGAGGAACCTGCTTTTGTGTCATTCTAAGATATTTGTTTCCTCAGGTGGCAAACATTAAAGTTTTAAAACTAACCATGGTCCTTAGTCTTGAGAATAAACAGCTGAAATAGCCTGACTATAAAGTCATGGTGTCCTCACTGTCAGCTGAACTGAACTATGATGTGACAATTTTGTACACAGACAGACACTGAAAACAGACATGCTTTTGTAAAGAGAATGGAAATATTTTGATTTGTCAGCTTAGCTGAAAGCATAATGAAAGCACTGGGAGAAGGAATTTGGAGTGCCGAGACTAAGATGAAAAGAAGAAATGGGTTCTACAGTGTGCCATGGGCTCCAAACCCTCAATGTTCGTAATGCCTAACTCAAATATCCTACCTAATAATGAATCTGAAAAATGGGAGAGGTCATTCACAGGGAAAATAAGTTTTTATATTAAAATACCAAAACAACAAAAAAACCCCCTACAATGGTGCTTCATTAATTGCATGTGCAGGGCACACACTGGAGAAAATAAATAGATCCTGTCATACCTGAAATAGAAAAAGGGAGGAGATGATGGTGGGATAGAAGAAACAGTGATACACAAGACACGACATGAAAGCCAAAGTTAGGTAAAGTGAAAGACCAAAATAAGAAAGAACAGTGACACAAAGTCATAGCACAGTCTTAACAAGCCAATGTCAGGACACAGGATCATGGATGTTTTCAAGCTGTCTGCAATTTCCTTCAATAAATTGGCTTTAAAGGTTTGATAGCATTTCCCACAGAAAGGTCTGCAGCCCTATTAAGATATATTGTATTAGCTAGAGACAGGTTCCAAGACCCACTATAAAGCTGTTTTCAATTCAGAGTAAAGGAATTCTTCTATTAGAAATTATCGTTAATAACAAGATGCCTGTCAGTTGACCTTTCTAAGCAAAAATATCACTGGTAAAATCTTTCTAAAAATCTGACATATGTCTCAAATATATCATTTGAATCTTAATTTTGGGGCCAAAATCTCATCTTCAGCTACATGTTCATAATTCTCCTTAACATCAGTGGAAGCTTAGCTCAAATCCAAGGGCAAAATTTGTCCTCTGTTCCTCAAAAGGGTCTGAAGTTTCATGTGAAAGTTTAGATTTCTAGAGATCATAGAATCATAGAGATATTGGTTGGAAGTGACTCCTGGAAGTCTCTAGTCCAGCTCTTGACTTAGGGAAGGAGTATTGCCAACACTGGATCAGGTCATACATTGGCTTTGGCTAAGTAAGTTTTGAAAACTTCCAAGGATGGTGACTGCACAAACTCTCTGGACAAACTTTTTCAGTGTTGCGCTGCCCTACTAGTGAAGAAAAGTCATCTCCTCTTCTCTTCTTTCTTCTTTTTTTTTTTTTTTTTTTTTNGATTAGTGATGACTACAGGGAAATGGGATGTAGAATATCTGGCCCTAGATAGATGACATATTTGGCTCCTGACTCAACAAAACAAATTACCATTGACTTAACCTTAAGCAAATGCTTCTGCATATTGAAATGGATGAAAATTACCTAATGGAATTTCAAGTATGTATTTTGACATCCAGGACAGTTGTGGTTGTCTGTCACTTAGTAGAGTTAAGAAAGAGCTTAAAATTTAACTACGTATTTACATAGTGTAGCAGAGTAATTTTCCTTTGCTAGTAATATAAACAGGGGTTTATTTTGGAAACTACAAGTTTTAACTGAGCGGGGCTGTTGACACTGTGAAAGCCAATGAAAATGTAAGACACAATGCTTTAAAAACTGCTCTGTAAAGCATTTGAAAAGCTTGATTTGTAGTTTTAGCATAGACCTCAAAGGTATAACTCTCTTTGAGATAAAAGACCTGAATTTATGTGTCAACATGCAATTGTTTATAGGTGCACTAGGAATGGGATTTAGCTGCCTGAGCATAAATGCTTTGTGCCACTTGTGATGCCCTAGGTTATCCAAGGCATCTGCACAGGGCTGCACATTACAAAAGCCCTAGGGAAGATTTGAGCCCTCCTGGAGAGGCTGCTGGTGGCCAGATAGGGTTGCCTCAGATGGCAGCAGACACCTGTGCTAACATTAGAATCAGAGCCTCTCTGTCTTATTAATATACTGGAAGGAACCTATAGAGTGATTCAGCTCAGTCTAAAGCAAAGGTCAGGTGTCCATTGGTAAGTGTATACAGGTACAACAGCTGTCTTAACTCCCGCTGTAGTCAGTGGAGCTTTTAGAGATCAAATTCAGTTGTAAGCACATAGTTGTCTAGTGCATTTGAGATGCCCAGGGGGTACCTGAGCTGTCTGCATGGGGTTGGAAGATATGGCAAAGAATTTACAGGATACCCATATCCTTCTGATCTGGCAGATGGATACGAGGTGGAATATCCGATGGCATCTAATATAAGCAGAAGGCTGCTGATTTTGGCAAGGTGTGGGAAGCAAGAAGGAAGATGTGGGTGTTAGACAGACACACTGAAATCCTGCCAGTAGCCAGCTCTCGTCACTGTCTCTATATCACAGAAACAGTTGACAGCACATATTGACACTTTCCAGTGTAAAAATTGTCTCAGTGTCAGTGTTTCCCAACAGTGTAAAGTGTTGACACCCTAAAAGATGGATCTCAAAGAGAGAGAGAAAAAAAAGAGGATGCTGTGAAGGAAGGGGCAGACAAATGTATAGGGGAATCAGAATTTGTGGGCATAGTCTCTGGCACATAGAGGAATGGAAAGTACTCAGACCAGAATGAACTCTGGATGGTGGAGGACAGGGACAGGGATGTGAAGGTGGTTCTCTGTGCCCCGAGGCTCTGGGGAACAGAAGGATGGACGATATGCAAGGACCCTGAGGAAAATACATACAGCAGATGGCGGGAATAGAGGCTGGAGGGGGAGAGGAGGGGTCTGCACAGGCTATCCTTCTAATAATAAGCAGCACCAGGGCCTGTTCACTGGCACCAAAGCCAGCTGGCACATTTTGGACACAGTCTTGCTGTTAAACACTGCCTCCAAACAAGAAAAACTGTGTCCAAGATTCCTATTGGATATGTTTATGCCCAGGGCTAATGCCTGTGTCCAGACAGCACTGGAGCAACGCTAGCTGACCAGTGACGACACCAAGAGGGACTATTTTAATGACAGCTGTGTGCCAGGGGTCAGATCTCTGTCCTGGATCTATTTGATTTAGTAATCGATGTTCATACTATCAATTCCCAACAGCTTTTCCCAATGGCTACTTTGGACACAGACGTGTTTTGGGTGCAAAGCAAGTCTAGCTAGGTAGATAAGAACCACTCTGTGCCTGGTTGCCCTTGAGGCTGCAGAACAATCCTTTTCTCACTTTATTTGCTCATTTAACAGTCTTCCCAAAATGGGCAGAAGGAGAGGAAAGAGGACTGGGGCATGTTGATAAAGAGGAAAATTGGGGATAGGAAATCCCCTGGTCCCTGGGAAAATGATGGAAAACAGCATGAGGAACAATGACACCTTGACTTTGGAAAGGATGGGAAGGCAGATGTAGGAAATACCTCCCGGACATCAAGGGAATGTGGAAACACAGGAACCTTTGTCTAAAGCATCTGATCGTGATCCTCAGATCACACATCACCTTCCTACTCATTTATGCTTGAACCACAGTGTTAATTCTTGGCTGAAGCACTGGCCAGTTTTTAGGACTTTGCAGGACTCTGAAGAGCCCTGAACAGTGAAAGTCAGAAATGCAGCATCTGAAAATGGGAACAATAAGCACCATTATGACCTACTTGTATTCTTCAGAGGATACCAAATTATCTGTTAGAATGTTTGAATATCATACAAAGCAGCCAAAAAGTTAACTGTCCCAGCCCCTCCTTCATTGTTTTCCATAAAATTGAACTGTGCATGGTTTAGTGGAGAAATTTTATTTTAAAGAGGATTTTAATGTTTAAAAAGGGTATTATTTTTTTTATTCAGACCAAAACCTCCAAAATCTGAAAAGCCTGATTCCATGAGATGACCTCAGATCTTTGGACCCCAAAAGATCTGTGGTTTTTGGGAGACTCTGGCATCCAAGTTCTGAGTCGATTTATCAATAAGTTTACCCTGAATGTTTGGTCTGTGGCAGTCCTGGAGAAATGGCTTGGCAGGAAGCCATACAAGCTTTCATCAAAACATTGCCAGATTTCTGGAGCAACATTGTCTGAGCTGAACATTCCCTACAAATAGCTTGACTGAGATCAAATGACAAATGAAGCCAGAATAGCTGAGTATGTATCTGAGTATCTGAGCAGCTCTGCTCCTGATTAGTAAATCCACTCGTGTCCTTTCCAGGTCCATCATTTCACTCCTGCCATTTCCTGGACAGAAACATCAACGTTCAGCCTTCCCACCACTTTGTTTTACTTCTCCCTGGCTTCTTAAATTCTTTTTACTCTGATAACTTTCTGGATATTTTTTTAACCCCTTTATATATCCACCAATCTATTGTCACCTGAATTCTTCAGTTGTCTAGGAAGAACCCATAGTGAAATCTCAATTCCTTTAAGAAAATTCAAGGATATATGAATTGTCAGCATACAGAAGTCATCTGTGTGGTTCAAGGTAAAGAACAGGGCTCTTGGTCCTCTGCTGGATCATTTATGTGTTATCACTAGAAATAAGAAGAATGTGAGGGAATCTTCTACAAGCAAGGATGTTACTCATACAAGACCTCATCAATTAAAAAAATGTATCCCAAATATCTCAACAGTGTATTATTTATTAAATTAGAGTAATTTGCTTTTGCAGTTATGGGGAGTGGTACTAATTGTAGACAAAGATGGCACTGGCTAGATGTGACATGAACACAGAGCAAGGCAATTGTAAAGCTCAATGCCAGGGAAGTACATAGCTTAACAAAGACTGGGGATAGTGTGTGGGCATAATGAACCAGGGAGCTCAGGAAGACAGCTGGACACTTTCCTTCTGCAATGAACCCAGCTGGGTCAAATAAGGGATTTACAGCCTCTCATCTGATTGAACTTTATATTGTTTTTTCCTGAAGAAGACAGATTCTCTGTTTAAGCAGCAACCCAGGAGATGACTGGGACATTTATAAGGGCATGTCATTTGTAAAAGCAAAGCCAAATTTTCTCTTCTTGCCTCAGGTGATCTGGATACATAAAATAGATACATAGATTTTGTGTGGTCTGACTTTTTCTCATTAGCTTGGAGTTTTCTTGCTTCTTTTCAGACCTGAAGAAAAGTTTAAGCATCTGAAAGTTTCTCCATTTTACATCAGTTAATTGAATAGAAAATAGAGTCTCCCCCTACCATTCTCACTTCTCTTATTCTCACTAATAAATAATGTCCAGAATAATGGTTTAAAAAAATGCATTTTATCTCTTATCTAGTTCAGAATTAATGTGTGTCCACATAATGTGCCATAATTTTCTATGGAGTTGTACTTTAGGTTTTGGTACCTTTGTTCTCCTCTTACGTACTGAGTTTTCTGTTAGATTGCAAACTTACAGTAAAACTAGTTTTCCAGTCTCAGCCAAAGGTCTGCTTGCCGGGTATCACATAATAACTGTGTTTTTGAGAGACACAGTCCGAGCAAGGAGTATTACCAAAAGGAGAAAGTGGATGGCACCCTGACTACTGCTCCTAAAAAGCATGTAACAATTGAAAGGATTATTAGACTAATGAAGAAGTGCTTGGACTTAGTTCAATAAACTGAAGAGAAATATTTGAATTTCAGAAGATCAACATGTTTTGAAAAAAATGGATCCAAATGAAGTGATTCAGTATCTCATATTTTCCAGAATTTGCAATTTGATGGAAATGTCAGTATTGTGTCTGAATCAGAATATCAAAAAGCAGGGGGGGAGAATTTGTCTACAGTCAAATTTCCAAGTATCTTAACTAGTCTATGCTCATGAAGCTCAGTTTTCTCCCCTTAAGAGTTCCCTTACGAAGATCAATAATAGTTGTCCTTTGGCAATTTTTTCCAGGCCTTTATGTATCCACAAATGTTTACTTCATTTCTGTAGCAATACTAAAGCACTGCAAGCACTTCATGTTTACATGAAAGTTTATTGCTGTAGTAAGCATCCTGTAGTTGTACAAACTGTAGCCCAAGCAATAAACTCACATCCCATCTTTTACGATGAACAAAGAGTTGACATTGCATTGCCTGTGTGTGCTCAACACTCCCAGTATAAAACACAACTCAAGCCCCTACACTCCCATTTTGCTTCACTGCCTTCAGAGGGCATTCAAGCAGGCCTTGGCAAAATGTTATAATTTCACTAGTTACTTTCTCATTATTTGTAACACATTCTTATTAGTTTTTTTTTAATGCATAAGAGCCTTGAAGAATAGCTAAGTAGATCAGATCACTAATTCCTGTGAGCTAAGAAAATGAATTATTTTCTCCTGTATTTTCTAATTTAAGCTCCTTGTGGCCTACATAAAATTTTGCCTGCATTTATTTATAGTCGAGAAGGTCAGGAATAACTGTAGCCAATAAACAATGAAGCAAACAATAATAGTTAGAAAGATTAATGCTAGTGCCTGAATGCTCAGTGCTAGCAGGAAATTTAATTCAGGAAAATTAATTTTCCTGAAAACATTAATTATTCTTTTCCCTAGGTCCAATGAAGGTTGAAAAAGTGCTATGCTAAATGACCTTGAAGGTTACAGAGGTTGATGCATCTCTCTGATGAGTTTCTGGGTCTCAGACTTTGAGCAGATCAGACATGCCCTGAAGCCTTCCTCTGTAGAGACTGTTACTGTTGCAGTTCCTAAGATCTTTACAGCCCTTTGGATGCTGATAGTCTCCTCTGCTCCCCATGGATTAATTCTTCCCCAAAAAAGGTGGATTTCTCTCACCTGAAGTTGGATGACTACCACATAGCTGCCTGTATCTGAGCAACTCCCCTTGGATCATCTTTACAGACACAAAGAAAAGGGTGCTTTTAGTATGCTGTTCATCTGACCTGCCTGAGGAAGAGCTAAATCACCGAGCGCATTGCCCAGATCTCCCCTGCTTGCAAAGAAGGCCTGTGGTGTCTGCCTCAGACATAGATACCTACATTGAGCCTGGTGAATTTTGCCACAATGTAGGACCATAAGGGTGGGCAGCAGAGTGCTCACAGGCTGTACAGACCCAGGCCATGCTGTCAGGGGATTAATTCTGCAAAGAGAGCAAAGGTCCAACTGATATACAGATCTGATCTGGCCAGTCTGCACAGTGCTGCATCATGTGTGAGCTTAATGGTTCAGAGACCAGCTTGAACACCTCATTGCTGTGCTGCAGGTTGCCCAGTGTCTATTTTGGCCCAATATTCATGCATTTGGAAACACTTTGTGCAAGGAGTCTCCTATTTTGCCAGTGCTATGAGCTTTTGTGATTTTTATGACAAACTTCCTGGTATTTACTGTTTTCCTTTTGTTTTCCTGAAGGTCTCATTCTTTAATGTCCTGTTGTATAAATGACTGAACTTTGATTTTGAGAGAAAGTACAGTCTTCTTCCATGGGGAAATATTTGAAAATTCAGTTCCACAGAGCAGCAGTCAAGTTAACAAACAAATGAACCACACAACAACACCCCCTCCGCCCCCCGCTATTGTTTCAAATAATAAATAGCAGTGATTCTTATTTTTAGGGGGAGCTAGATCATGATACTGTTTCTCCCTCAGCAGTCTTGGTTTTGACTAGTGATATGTTGCTCTTTTGATCTTTTTTTTTCTCTAGCAATTACAGAAAAAAGAAAAAAAAAGCCACTCTTTCTTCTGCAGCTGACCACAATCCTGATGTAGCGTTCCCTTCCAAGGTTAAATTCAGAAATTCTTCTCTCTGTGGTTTTCCTTGCACGGAGCCAAGGGCATATGGTTTCCCAGAGATGGACATGGCTGGGCTGCACTTTCCTGCACTGCTCTTCTCCATGGTTTTTCCCTATTTAACCCCCTGCCCTGCTGTACTCTGATGGCCCCAAGAGATGTTTCTGGCAGTTGCAGAAGGTTTGGTGCCCTGCAGTGTGCGGGGGCAGGATGAAAACAAAAAGACCATCTGCTTTCTAAAGCTTTGGTCACTTAAGCAATGGTAAGCATCTGTCCCTCCTGGCTAATCTCAAAAGGAAAGCATGGGAGCTGGAATGGGTGGGGATGCTACATTTGCCAGTGTTAGGTACTGAATGTGTGATCAGCTACCAGGACATATGGTAATTACTTCCTGCAACTCATAATATCTTACATGAATCTTTACTCAGCTAGAACCACTGATTCTTTTAACTCTTGCCATCAAGGGAAATAATGGTGAAGATCACTTAGCAGGTGCTCTGTTCAGTCTCTATTCAAATGTTGATTGTAACCAAGTAAGTTTGCCTTGGCAAAATGCTTTTGATCATGGAAGTAGCTGCCGCCAATATTTTCCTGGCAGCATCTGAGCCTCACCCTACCTATGCTGGGGATTTCAGACCTCTGCCATGGTAGTCTGAACAAAGGGAACACCAACTGGCTGAAGAACTTCTAAGCTTTATTTTTTTTAACTTTAATGATAATACTCTTTTACTTGCTTGCTTCCTTCCTTCCTTTCTTCCGTCCACATAAATAAACCTGTGATGTGTATTGTTGAATTTAATATATCTCATAAAGCAGAAATCTACCTGTTTTAAACAAGCAGCCTGACAGTTCATAATTTCATACAGGTATCATGTCTCTTCCTTCTCTCGTGTCCCAAATTTAAAGAAATTTAAAACTGATGGAAAGGACCAAGGCTTTACTCCATGTGATGCCTTTTGAAATGTTAATTTGAAAGGGACAAAAACCTCTCAATTAGAAACAGTGCCATGCCCTTTGGGTATGATCCCTAATTAAAGTTTCCTCTGATGACATTGTTCTGCATATTTGGTGGCTGGATCTGATGCTGATAGGTTTGGGATAGGGTGGAGTTTCTGATGAACAGGGCAGAACTGAAATTATCTCCTTCCTGCATTTGCAATTTAAATAAATCTCAGCAGAATTAATTGCTTGTGGTACAAATGCTTTGCTTCTAAGTCATAACTGGATTCATCAAGGCTGATTCCCTTCTCAGTTGCACACTTTCTCCAGTAAATGAGTCTCTATTAAAAAGAATTATTTGCAAAACTCCTGATTTGTACCAATTAAATGAGAAAAATAGGCCTTTAATTTTTTTTTTTAACTTTTCTTCTTTGGAAACTTTGAAACTTTTCTTCACACATTTTGGTATTTTCTCATCTGTTACATGGAATTCTATAAGGAGCTTGGAGGTTTCCCACCTGAGCCCTTTCAACTGATGGTTTAGCAGAGAGAAAAATATAGGCTAATGAACCAAATGTCCCATTAGTGACTAGCCTAGGTCAGCAGCTTCAACAAACAGTTTAATCTCATTGTTAAAAGAAATAGTGGTGCTGTTGTAATATGAATAATTGATAGATGCTTTAGTGCACATCAGAGAACGTTAACTGGAAGAACATTAATGGTAAAAGAACCAGGTTATGAGCATTATAAGCCAAGTGGAGGCAAAAATAACTGCAAAGTTGAACATGCTATAGCTTTTTACAGGACTAACTGTGCCCCAACAAATAAATTCAATTTTTTTCAGGTAGATACTGAATTTTTTTACGTGTCTTCCCAGCGTCTGTAGTCATGGCCCTTCTTTCCAGCTTGCCTGGCTCACTCCAGGCTGCTGTCAGGCAGAGGGAAGTTCCCCTTCCCTCTGCATCTGTACTGGATGGAGAGGTGACTAGCCTCAGACCACTCCCAGCTGTTTCTAACCAGCAAAGTTACTTCACCTTCCTACCAAACATCTCAGCAGCTTGTGACCGTGCCCATTAGCCTGACTGAGACAAAACAGATCAGATTTGCTGAAATAATTTGGGTCCTGTTGATAGAAATGGAACTCTTGCTTGCTGCTGAGCAGGAACTGAACAGGAAAATGATAATAATCAGGAAAAGGTCAAGGATGAACATCTGAGGATGGGTTGGAGTTAGTGACTTCAGCCAGGGCAGTGGTGAGAAGCAATGAGCTGGCTATTTGCCAAATTGCAACTTGGATCACATTTTAAACTGCAGCTGGGAGGGAGTCTGTTGGTGCCCCTTTACAGACCCTCTCTGTAAAGAAAAAGACTTCTTTACTGTGAGGGTGTTCACCCACTGGAACACACTGCTAAGAGATGTTTATGTAGTCTCCATCCTTGGAAATGTTAAAAACCACAACTGGACACAGTTCTGAGCAACTTGATCTACCTGACCTTGCTTTGAAAATGTTGGTTGGGCTAGATGACTGCCAGAGATTCCTTCCAACTTCAACTTTTCTGTGATTCCACTTAGACATGATATAAAAATTGTGGGTTTTTTCCCCCCCCAGTAATCATTCATTGCACTGTATATATCCTATATATTGGGCGATAATGATTAATTTTTCAAAGTTCTCACAAATTAAGCAAGCAGTAGTCAGGGTGATACCTTAATTTGTATCAACAAATGTCCACTCCCTTCCCTACTTCTCTCAGCTTCCCATGTACCTCAACACACATCTACAACTATTGATGTCAGGAATTTCTCTTCTGAGGCTCCAGTCTTTTGGAAGAGCCCTCCTCTGTCTCTGCCTCATTGACTTACGCTTGCTCATCAAACATCCACTGAGAACAAGTATCTGTTTTCCCTTGTCTAAAACACCTAATTGTTTCCTTCCTCTCAATGACGATTTATCTCCATATTTAATTAATTAAATTGTTGGCCTTTTGAGGTACAGTTCTTCTTTAGGGTGTCACATAACATGAAGCTTTGTAGTAGGCTTACAGTTGGAAAAAGCAGATGGGTGGTAAAAAGCTTTAATTTATGTTTCTGCGGAATACCAGCTGCATTTCTGTGGAGCAAGTGCACATTTTTCCACCCTGGAGAAACTGGCAAAGAAGAGAACATAAAATGGAAATGTTTTCTGGGCATTGCACATGTTTCGTCTCACCAGATGTAGACACCAACATTTATGACAGAGGCAGTCACCCTCAGCTCCCTCTGGATTGAGACATTTTTAAAGCAATATCCATGCCATTCTAAAGTAAAACAAGTCAGATGATTAATTGTTTCCTAAAAGTGTTTTCCATTTCTTCAATTTGACTATAAGAAGAGACCATGTTGGCTTATTCCAATTTTCACATCCACCCTGTAGGCCTCTAGCCTTAAGTGTCCTACCCATAGTACCTTTTTGTGAAACATGTGGATAGCCTACTCTACTGAACTATCTTACTTTTCAGAAAAAAACATCATTATGGGGAATAGAAAGAAATACAAGGAGAAGAAAGGAACATTTGTTCTAGGGAGCTATTAAAATGAAAGCTGAGAGGCATCTATGAAACTCATGGATTGGACATGCTGACCTGAGTATAAGGACAGTGACATCTTCACTGTAAAAGCTTTGTTTGCATAGCACAGCAAGAGTAGTATCTGCCTGATGCCCACATGGGATGCGTTCTGGACTGTGAATTTTGGCTCCTGGCTTTAATTTCTGAGAGATAATGAGGAAGACAGATGCAACAAGATTTCTTAAAAAGAGGCTAGAAGCCCATGTGGCCTGATTCATATTTTTTGATACAGGGCATGCATGCTATTGTAGAACTTCTGATTAATTACATGTTTTCATCTAACTAGCAACAAAAGCTTCATGCTGGGGTGAAAAATAGGATGAACAATCTCATCAGTAAAGCTGTGGACAAATTTAGTACATACACTTAATGTCAAATCTACGTTCCATCGAGGTCAGTGAAAAAACCCTCAAAGATTTTAGTAGGCCCCTAGTCTTTTCACCCTCAGCTTAAGTATGTTAGCCTCTGCTTAATTATGTCCTGGTAGTATTATAATGCTTAGAAACTTCTTCAGCCTGTAGATGAGTCTGCCCATATTGGATTCTGCTTTTTTATATCATCCTCCAATACAATTGCGAATCAGGGCATAAACGCTGCAGCCACAGATTCTCCTGGAGGATTTGACAGAACACTGCAAAAGAGCACTTGATTTTGTCTTTATTGCACCACACATGAGTGCCTCCATCTCGTTAATGTAGGAAATGTGTTATCTGAGGGAGAGGAGCTTGGAAGCTTGGAACATCAGTGGTGTGTTTTAGAGCCTCTGTTTTTTCATTTTATCTATTAGATGGCATGGCAAATTAAATGTCTCATCATGATGAAATAACAGCTTTTTCAAATGTGTCCATTTGGCAAGAAAACATTGTATTTTTGTCAGTGCACTAGCCTCAGTCCCACAAGGGGATGGACTGGCTTCCAAGCTGTAATAAAGGAAATGACAAGCTAGGTTAGTTGTTGCTGGGCTCTTCTTTTTGTGCTGAAAGCATTTATTTGTTTGCTTTCACAGGGGTTCAGTCCCTGAAAACCTTTTCGTGTATAAGCCTACTTCATTCACAGAAATGTGAGGTGTGGAAAGGAGGCCTAGAAGCATCTGCGTTGCTTCCTGCCCCTTCTGCAAAACTGCTCTTGTCTGAGCCCGTACTTTCCTCTCCTCATGGCCTTATTCTCTTTGCAGACTCCCTCACAGTTGAGAATATTGCAACTGCTAATCAATGATTTTCTAACACTGTTACTAAATTCTAATGCCCATGCCAATACTTCAGTACCTTATAAACTCTTGAATCTGATAACTTGCAAAATCCCAGAGTGAGCTTCTAATTCCACATCCATATACTCCCTTGATCTATTTCTTTCCTCTGAGATCACAATTTTCAGTCTCATATACTAGGTTGCCTCTTAAACCAGGAGATCTTTACAAGGCCCATCCACTGAAGAAGGAGGATGTAAAACTGCAGGAAGGGTCCGCTGTCCTCTGGGGTCTGAATGTTTTGCTTATGCAGCATGATCAGCCCTTACC
>VYZV01045600.1:194-24045 GCA_013401275.1 Pandion haliaetus
AAAATTGAGTAACATGGTCTGGTACTTACTTGGGAGGGGAAATTGAAGGATTTGGGGAACTGTTTTAGTGATGCCAGATCACCCTTTTGCATGACTGCTTTTGATGGAAAATAAAGTCAAACAACCCAAATGAACACCACGGGAGGCAGCTACGAAAAAGTACCAGTATCCATTCCAGTAGTGAATTGCATTTGTAATTGCCAGAATACTGGCAATTTATAAGTGCCAGAGATCCAAAGGAGAATTTTTAGATCCACAAACTGAAAAGAGATTAAAAAAGTAACATGGTAGGTAAGCTGTATAGGACAAAGTTGAGATGAACATGTAATGAACAAGATACCTGGATATACATATACGTTAGAGGAGATGGGTTAAGAATGCCTAGGTTGTGGGTATCATTGAGGAATCATTTTGAGTCCTGCACCTTGACAGTTCCAAAGCATTTTGACATATAACCATCAGGAGAAACGTAAGTAATATGGGAGTAATATTCAGAGGTAACTGGAGATTTTGTGTATCCATATTTTGAATATTAGCATCTAAGGTCATCTAAGTCCTGCTGTTGAAAATTAGATATTAGATGATTTGTATCTTGATTGTTTGGCAAAGTTTGCACTTTTAAATGATAGGTGTACTTTGACAATATACAAATAAAAGACTGCATAAATACAAAGTCAAAATTTTTAGATATTTAGCTGTGATGAATTTTTTTCTTGAGGAAAAAAAAACAGGGAAGGGAGCAGACACAGTACTTTACCAAAGAATAAAATTGTCCCCAAGAACAAAGAAGAAGAAACAATAGTGGTCTGTTAAACTACTGATCAAACAATGAATTCTGATCAGGAGATTCATGAGGACATAATTGAAATCAGAGAGGTTCACCTTTACTGAACTCATTCCAGGTCTGGGACCTTAATTTGTATCATGGTGTCTTGCTGTGCATGTACTCAGAATGTGAAAACAATCTAAGCTTAATACTTCTGTTTAAACATACAAGTTAGACTACACTTGCATAATCATGGTGAGTCCTTATTTGCAATTCAGTGCATAAGGGAAAGGGTTGTCACAGTGTTTGAACCTGGCACTTTGGTACAATGCAATTTCAAACAAGAGACTTCTGTCAGACATGCTGATCAGTCATTTCCCCTATTAGAGCTGACAGTGCTAAATAAAAGGCTTTTACACAAATCTTAATCACGACAAAATCCCTTGCAGTAAAATGCAAGGCTATATCCTGTCAATAAAGAAAACAGCCTCTGAGCAGAAAGTGGTAAATAACCACAATATTGCCTATCACACTTGCACTGAGAATCAGTACAGTGTTTGCTAACAGAAGGAGCCTTGTCTTGTTTTCACTGATGCAGATGGGAGTTTTGCTAATGGTAGCACAGTGACACCGAGATCTGGAGTGTCATTGATAAATAAAATATGGAAACACAAACAGGTTCATGTAGGCTTCTTTGTTGGGCCTTTGTGTTTTCTTCTTCTGTCCTTTAGAATACAATGTTTTCTTTCATCTGGTAGAAACAGTATAATTTTGCCATTACTTAGTGGAAAAGATGCTTCCATGTCCTTTGAAAGTGTAAAGCTATTTCAAGAGAATGAGTATATCTTTGAACATATGATAATACAGGTTTTGGAAATCTAAAAGTATTAACTGTGGTTGTCTTTACAGCAAACTGTATTGCCTTGAAATAATGTGAAACTTGGCAGTTTTGCTTTGCAGGGGTCCATGCAAACATTTTATTTGGCTTTGATACACTTAGAATAACATCTGCTAATTTAAATTTGAGTTTTCTGTTGTCTCAGTAAAATTCTGTCAGAAGTCCTGGACTTCACTCAGTTTTACATGCCATCCATGAAAAACTACACACTTGGTACGTTACAAATGCAACACATGTTTTCTCAGGCTCAGAGATTCATGAGCTCCAAAGAATGTTTTATTAAAAAGAAGAGTTTTACACTTCACAAATTGACTAAAAGTTGAAAGACATTTTAGTTTAACTTGCAAATGTTATGCAGATTTTTGTTGTGAGAAGGAAAGGCCAAGCTGCTAGAAAACACAGATGTGAAATTATTTTGAGTGAAGATTAGGGTTAACATGGATTTTCAAGACCTTAGGTAAGGTTAGAGACAAAAAGTTTCAGAAGGATAAAATAAATACCCATATATGAACTATCAGAAAGTAAATTAGACAAGACAAGCTAGTTATATGCTTTGGACATCTCTAATTAAGGAATTCTAGGTAACTTACCCAGCCTACTGCATCATTGTCCTCATTAGTGTACTGTCACCATAATCATCATCTCCATCCTACCTAACACCAAAGCCTGAGGGATTTGCCATCACACCATTGGGCATCCCATTTCCTTGATTCTTAGCTTGCTTTGAGACACTGTGAATCTCAGCTGCTATTCCCCAAGGAGCGTATTTAAAAGACAGAGCACAGGAGGGGTACTCTGTTGTTGGCAGCTCTTGTGGCTTACACAGATGGTCTACTGCATTCAGATCCTACTGCATCTTTTAAAAATTGGTTTCATTCCTACATGCAGAAGATTAAAGAAAGAAAGTGTCAATCACAGATGTGCAGACTGCCAAGTCTGACTGGCTTTTGGGTTCCTGGGTAGCAACCACTCAGGTATCCAAAATCAAAGAAAAACTAATTGACTGAGGATACCATGGCCATGCAGACTCCAGAAAAAGGACTCTGATGAGTGAAGAGCAGAGGCACCCTTGCTTTGGAAACAACGTGCCAGCTAGCCTGGGCCCACAAGCAGCAATCCTATGCTCAAGTTAATAATTGTCTCAGAGGAGTTTTTTCACTGAGATGTGACAGTGTGAAAACACATCTTGGCTGTATAAACTTACTGGATCTTCTGAATACTGCCTTAGGGGTGCAGCACCTTGTGCACTGTGCTGCATGTGCAGTGTTGACCTGTTGCAAAGTTCTTTTATTCACTCCAGCCATCCAGTGCTCCTAGTGTTCAGAGAGCTATCTGTGTTTATTGTTATGGGTACAAAAAAGCAAATGAAAATATATATAAATGGCAGACATGCTGACATTTTAAAATTGTCAGTTCTAAGGAATTATTCCCATTTTAACCTGCAGTAAGTTAAGACCAGGATTTGAAACACAACCTTCACCCTGCATTAGGAGTTGCTACACAGCTAGTAGTACTTTTGTTTCCTGGGAATTATTTTTTAACAACTTGCAGAAAGTCCTCTACTGGAACAATTTTACATTGGGAAAAGGTTCATGCATTCAATAAAATCAACACCTCTGCATCAATTTCATTGCCCTTTTTCCAGAGAATAATTAAAAAGTTTTGTTTTGATGTGGCTGGAGCAATTATGTTTGTTTATTACATGACACTTCTGTGAATTCTTTTCTAATGTCGGCTATGGTATAACAGAAAATGAAAAGGTGAACTCAAAGAAAATGTTGGAGCCTTACTGAAGCAGCATTTGTTTGAAGTGAACATATTTTGGAGTATTTGTAGGGGGAGAAATTTGCTATTTTTATTTATTCTATCCCAATGTGGGGAGATAACGACACCAAATTGTTTATGAGAAACTCTGTTTGACCTGCTCTGCTACTCAAGGAGTAAATGAATGCTCTAAGGGAACAGTGACTGTGGAGCCAGTTCTTTCCCTCCTGTCTTTGTAATTTGTACTTAGCCATGTGTAACCCTGCACATTATGGGCAACATGTGATGTCAGCAAAAGCAGCTGCCTGATTAAGTGCTACCTACTGCAGAAACTGGGCCCTGGGCTATGATTTGTGGGGTAATAGTCATCATAGTTAGATAACTACAGTGTTTACTGTAACTTGGAGGGCATACATAACATTTTTAAAAGCAAGGAGAGGAGGAATATATGCCTCATTAATATCTACTTGGTAAATTCTCAGAATATATATCCATATCCATATTTGATATATCTCATCCTGTTATCTTCAAAATGCACCTAGTTTGGATATAGCTCCAACTTCACTCTGGCTTAATAGGGTAAAGCTATATTTCAAACCTACAGTGTCATCAGAGAGTTGTTTATTTCACTTGAACTGATATAAAACCTCTCCAGTGTCATCTGAGATATAAAAAATGGCTGGAGTGCCACATTTGAAAAAAACCAACACAGAAACATCTTTTAACTTAGAAACTGGCATTTTGGATGCTGTTGCTTTAAATATGTGATTAATTTCTGGTTGTGCTCAGTAGCAATGGTGATTTTCTGAGAATTAAGGCACAAGATGATGGCACTTAAAGTTTGCATGTGGGAATTGAGTAACTTTCGTCTTACTGTTTCAGCTTTACTCCCTGGAGCAGGCAATTAGACCCACTGAGCCAAGCAGTACCATGGCTTCTCTGCCTCCCCAGGTGTGTTTCAGTGAACCTCCCGGGACAGGAAACTGGGTTAAACCAGGCTTTGATCATTCTTTACTTTCCTTCCATTTTCTGGTTTGTAAGAGGCCAGTGAGGAGGCAGTATAAGGTGGCACACAGAGCCTCCTCATAGCTTGCTGCTTTACAGCAGACTCAGGGAGACTGCAGTCACCATCGCGGTGATTCCAGCAACCTAGGGAGTTGTATTTTCAGGCAATGTGGTTCTGCTCCAGGTGAAAAATGCTGGCTGGATCAGGGCTCAGACCCTGGTATACAGCCACGACATATGCGGACACACAACTAGGCTGCATATGTCCTGCTGAAGACTCCCTAGTGCTGTTAATGGGGGAAGGCAGGCAGGTCAAGATGACATGGCGATGAGTTAAGACATCAGTTTACACTTGCAAAAAAGCATGTGAAACTAGGTACCACAATTCATCGTTATGGTGTCATCAAAAACTTCTATGTTCCAATGCCTTCAGGTGGCCTATACCTTGAGTGGGTACAATAGCGTAACAGGGTGTTAGTGCTACAGGGTGAAAGGAATATATCTCTCTTTCACGTGCTACCTCAGTATTACTAACCACTCATGCACATTGTGCATTGTTGATTTTTTTCAATCTGCTCAGTTTTGGAGACATTAAACTCCTGTCTGAATACTTCATGTATACGAGTAATCTTGAAATAATTGAATAGCTGCCAGAGCTGTGGCACTCAGAATCACTGCCACTGTGATGTGGCAGGACAAGTGCCTGGGTCCCGTGTTTCTGCTTGTGATCTTGCTGAGTGTGGCTCATGCCAGCCAGATCTGACATGGGGTGCAAAGGAAAAGTTCTGGTTATAGCCTGCCTGAGAAGCAAATGGCATGTATTAGGGGACCTTTACCAGGTAAGCCTTGTTTACACACAAAGTGGAGGAGAAAAACAAGTACTTTCAATTTTGAAAAAGACGAGAGAAACATCGCAGCTTCTTGTTGCTCTCATGAGGTCTACAACAAAACTCTCATTGATTTCAGCTGGAAATTTTGTTTGCGCTAGCCATCAAAGAAATTACGAAGTCAAGGACACTTCTTCTCAGGCAGTTTGAGTATTGTCCATAATGCAAATACTGGCCTTCAGTCTCATAATATTTTCCCACTTAATTCTGGAGGTTTTACATTTGCCGTTTTTAGAAATGTAATTTTAAAAGAACCCTAAGAATTTATCTGCCGTTTGTGTATTCATTCAGCCTTCTGTCTGTGAAAGTCTACTTGCCTTGAAAAAAGATGTGTAATGGTTTTATATGGGATGTGAAATTTCTCTCATAAATGTGATATGATCTAATAATTAATGAATGCCAGAAGACAAGCTAGAAAGCTTAAATTCTAACAACTTTTGTCTAAGTTATTCTGTCTTCTCACTTTCCATCATCTCAGACTTTCAAATAGGTCTAGGGTTTATAACTGGGTAGATATTAAAAGTCCAAATCTCTTTATATTGAAGCCCTATTTCTCTCTTTATGTGTCTCTGCCCACATAACGTAGCATCAAAATGAGGTGAATGTAGTGCAATTTATTTCCACTTTAATGTTCCTTAATAGCTTAAGAATGGCATACAGTGGTATGGGTATTAGTCCAGAATCTTACTGTATATAAAATAAAGTTAGGCTAATAATAATAGTAATATTTATATATTCATTTACATATGCCTTTATGTGTATTTTTTTTTGCTGGCAAGTCTGGGGGAAGTGAATTGTAGGTACTCTAAAGTGTGCAATATTTTTTCTGGACAATAAAAATGAAAAGTGTCACTAGGATGAATCAAATATTTTGTTTGACAGAAATATGCTTTCTTTTGATTAAGTGATTTTAATTTATATTTTTAATTATGTTGATAAAAATGCTTTATGTATAAATGTTAAAATTCAGATTTAAAATATACTAAGTGGATGGAAATCAATCAGCAGAATTTTATAGAATGTAGGGCTGGCATACGGTCCAAATAATTTTGCAATTTTCTATGACTTCCTGATGATAAAATTTTCAGAAGTGTGTTAAGATATAAGACAGGATTTTCAAAGTGTTTAAATTCATAAAAGGGAGACAGATACCTGACAAGATTTCAAAGTGCATAATGGGGCTACCACACCTACTAGCAACTGTATAGAGGGTTGTGAATATTGGCACAACATGGGGTATCATTTGTGCTTATATACTTGACAGATAGATATCTTTTTGTATTTTACTAGACTTAATCTTTCTGTCTCACATGTATCAGCTCCTTCTCTGCTACCACATGTGTTACCTCTGTTCTCTTTCTTGGAACATCTACGTATTTTGTTTGTTTTCCCTTTTTCTTCCCAGCCCTTTTTTATCTCCTCTTTCCTATGTGGAATGAAAACCTCATGCTACTTCTGCTGAGGAGTCAACATATAGTGAATTGATTAACTTAGGTAAAGGTCAGCAAAATTGCCAATAATAATGTCCCCAGTCAAAAATAGAAACCAGCAATATTGAGGCAGATTTGCAATTGGCCACGTATCTTTGATTTTTCAAGACCACGTAAAATGCAGCAGTGAATTGCTAACTATTTTCTTGTATAAGAATAGAGCAATGGAAGATACAAAATCACTGAAAGAACACAAAAAGGGGCTGAAGAAGTAACTTCTGAATCCAGTAAACAAATGCAAGTAGTTACCAATAAAGTAGGAAAAAACCCATAAAACTGATTTTCCAGCCTGATTTCAGTAAGGTGATGTCATTAATACAATTCTATTTACTAGGTTTAACTATTTTTTCCTCTGCAAAGCTTGGACTACTTTCAAATATACACTTAAATTTTTATTCTCACTGGAAAATACAGTCCAAATCTTTCCTTTTGTGTAAATTCAAAGCCAAATAAAATATTTTTTTATACCATTTTAAGACAGAATAGTCAGTGCAATTTTAAAATGAAAATAACTAAATACATAGGTGTTATATTTTTAGTAACAGGGGATTATCAAATATATGGACATACTTAGCAGATCATTAGTTTAGCAGAAAAGTTTCTTTTTAGAGTTCTTTCAGGACTCAGAGAGTCCTGAAATTCAGGACCCACTTGGTTGTCTTCCTTTTGAATCATAAATCAGTACTGGAAACAGAAAGAAAGCTGTAGTTCTTGCAATGAAAGTCACTGTTCAGATGAATTGAGATCGTTGGGTTTATTTTTAAAATAGTCTAAAGTTTGGTGTGGACATATTTATTCCAAATAAAGTGAACATAAACCCAAGATCAAAAAATGTAAAATGATGCATACAAACTATTTTTAGAATAATCCTAATGTAATTCTCAGTGGCTGAACTGATTTGATCTCCTTATCATGGGAAGAAATTGGACTCTCAGATATTATCAACAGCTTCTTACTCCAATCTGATTATTGCTATAATCCTGACAGTGATTGATTCTGAGTAATTATCTCAGAAGCAGAATTAGATTAAAAAACAATATTCCAGATTATAGAAGACTCCAGTCCATTCTTGTAATTAGTTCCATCTTAGAATGTATGATGCTATCACATTTGAATAATTTAGAGTGAATTATTCGCAAGCAGCCTGTTTGACTATACTTTAACAGGAAAACAGATAAACATGAAACCATGATATTTTAAGAAACATTACATTGTAAATTAGCAACCTCATTGCAGTAATGTTTACTTTGCTGATGTTTTCAGTTTGCCATGTAGCTCCTAAAATATTACTGGGGACTAAGCAAAAGCCCAGTGCTAATATCATCAGTGATCATGCATTCATAATGATGATTTATGATTACTGATGGTGTCATTATCACCACAATTAAGGCTATGAATTAATTTTTCACTATTGGCATCTGAATAGTTTTCAACGAAGACCTTTCCTTTGTGAGAAGAATTACTTGCAGATAATGGCGGTAAAGAATGGACTCATGAGAATGAACCGATATTTGAAGTTCTTGAGCAATATTCACTTATTATTTTCATTAATTCTGTTTATAGCAGTGATGGCCTGGACCAAAAAGGGATGAAGCTTCATTGTGCTAAGTACTTGAAAGAATATATGGAATGAACAGTCTCGATCCAAAAGACAATATTAACAGGATCTTAACAGAAAATAAAGAAGTGTATGTGTCTTATGTATTGTAATTTATGGAAACTGATGTCCCCAGTTTTTTTCTCCCTTCCTTTCTTCCTTTCTGTCATTATGATTAATTGAAGGAGTGGACTCAAAATATTCCATAGTCCAGACTAATTTTGAAGATCATGATTCTTGTGGCTTCTTTGGAGCCAATGGTGATATGTTCTGGGTCTTGTCTTTTTATCAGGTACCTTAGGATTTGAGAATAGGTGTTTTGTTCTCCAGGCCCATGCTGTTGTGCTGGTGTGATAGAGTTTTGGCAAAGACACAACAAGAAAAGTTGTTTCAGGGTATTGAGTCAGAAAGGAAAGAAGGAATTTAATTCAATGGGGAAAGAAGCAGAGACAGTCAGTCACTGCATCATACATAGAAAACTCTTATGATTCCCAATATCCCAGGCTTTGACCCTGGGCAGACTTCAGTCTCTCATCCTTTTGTCCTCATGTAAAGCTCAAGTACATGTTTTAAAGGAGGTGATGTAGGAAAGGAAATACTTGTTGAGAAAAGTGTTGATCAAATTTGAAGGAAGACAAGCTGGACAAAGATAAAGAAATTGAGAAAAGGGACGGAGAACTAAAAAATCTTGAGTTTAAACAGACTAAAACTTTGACCTTTTAATTTTTATGCAGATGTTTTTATGAAAGCATCTCTTAAAATGCCAACAGCTTATGATACACGTTATTTTAAAGTATTAAATGTACATACAGTAAAGTATTCTTGAATATGTGATGGTATCAGGATTTAATTGCAGGTAAGACATGGCCTCTCTGAACAGTACAAGACTAGTGATTATCCATTTGGATACACACAGTCTAAAGACAGTGCCTTATTTTGCTAGTGAGATGTAAAACCCGTGTTCACTGTGCCGTCTATCACTGGTGAACAAGCAATGTAATGCCAACACATAACAGATGATGAAAAGAGTAATCTGTTATAAAGCATGGGTGGAAATTGGTGCTTTTCTTGTACCTCTGATTTTCCCACAGGGGTTATGTATATTTTGGCCTTTACTAAAGATGCTGATCTATTCTTGTTTCTTGAAAATTCTTTGGAATAAAAATACACTGATGCATTTAGGATAGGCACATGAAAGCAGTAGATGAGGTTGCTGGAATAGCTTTGCCATGAAACTCCAGATTTAAATCTCCAGAACATGAGTAGTTGTGCATTTGAGCCTTCCCTTCTATTTTTGTTAGGTACTAAAAAAAGTTTTCTTTCTAAATATAGTAACATATTTTCTTTTTCTACAGCACTTAAAAATGAACAAGTAGAGTTCTTTATATTAAATACATTGACTCAGGACTAAGAGTATTCTGAATTAAAAAAATGTCACTGTGGGTCATAGACCGAACAAGTGCAACTTCTCTTAGCTCTTTTGACAGTGTTGAATGGCAAAATCCTGATAACCTCTGAAGTTTATAAAGTTTTATTATTCCCTTCACTGTCACATTAGTTTTGTCACTCTGTTTTAATAAACAGTATTAAGCATATTGGTAATTTTGATTATAATTATATCAAGAACAATTTTTATATTAATAATATTGTTTACATACAAGAGTAGAAGGGGTAGAGAATACCAGTCCTTAGAAGCTGAACTTTAAGGCTTTAGCCTAAAAGGATATTTGTAGATGAAAGTTTACACCTAATTCATTTATATGGTTCTTAACACTGTTTTTGACAGTGT
Source organism: Pandion haliaetus (assembly GCA_013401275.1). Lineage (NCBI taxonomy): Eukaryota > Metazoa > Chordata > Aves > Accipitriformes > Pandionidae > Pandion > Pandion haliaetus. The sequence goes on from VYZV01045600.1 coordinate 10,391, forward strand.
TGGCTATGTCAGGCTCCACTTAAACACTGCCTGTGGCTAAACAGAATTTGCTGCAGATGATATTTTTATATAAAGCTAACTTTGTCATTGAAGCCTTTAGCAGTGAAAATACTGCAGAGACTTATGGGCAATAACTGAGGACACAGGTGAGTGTTAACCCATGGGGAGGTGCAGCTTCATAAGCTATTAAGTGATTGCATGGATCAGCCATGACTGCCATTCTAGGGTATTTGAGATATTTCACTGATGGTTATAGACTTCCAACCTAATTAAGCTGCTTATTTTCTTTTAGAAAAACACCAGATTTAAAGAGGAAGGAAAGAAAAGTTGGGGCTGTGCCCTAGAAACCATCATTATAATTGTCTAGAGTGCGTTGTATTTATAATCACACAAGGCAATCTGTAACTGCTAAAGCACAATTCAGAACTTACTTTTGGACTGTAGGGAAGTCGTTTAAAGCTTCTACACTGAAAAGCACATAGGCAAAGGCTAGATTGGTGGCCTTCTGGTCTGATAACAGCAAGCATGATTAGTTTTTATATTTTCAATGGGGCTTGATCCACTTTTGATCTCACCTATGGATGTGAGCTTCAATGGTTACACAGGGAGAATTGATCACAACTATCCCTGCTTTTGAATGCAGTAACCAGCAATGGCAAAGTCCCTTGAGTATGTTTATCATCTAGCAATGCAAAGGTTGGGACACATGGCTCAAAAGGAGAATACTTGAGTGTTCAAGCTATATGCTGAACTACAATGTAGAAAAAGCCTGGTTGTCCATGACAGTTTATCTAGGACATCCTAAGACTTTGAATTATTTGCAGAGTTTTAAAATCTTTTATCTGCAAACAGACAGCAATGAGGGATCCCTTGTGACAAAAAATCCTTATCACTCTTTGATCTGAAAAGCTACTTGTTCACCTAGCTTAGCCTATATTAAACCCATAACTATTAAGATATTTTCTTCCTCAGTTTTGAAGCTCACTGACAAAAAAGAAGCACTTAGGTAAAAATCAGAACTATCAGTAACCTGTGAACTGGATTGCTCTGCCGAATCCTTTGAAAGTTATCCGAAGTGCCACACTATTGTTTGGGTGACATTCTCACGCACTAAGTAGGTTTCATACTTCTCTTCTGTGCCTTTGGCCTTGGTACAGACTATCTGAACTTTTGGCCTATGTTCAGCAGTGAATAGATGCACAATCTCATCACTGAGTGGGCAATGAAAGGCTGAGAATACATAAAAAAACCTTTCCCTTCACCGTCTGCACGTGACAGCATGAACAGCTGAGCTGGCATTTATGCTGTAGCCCACTTACTGCTCATGCTGGCCACCAGCAAAGTACAACAAAATCCCTGGAGGAAAGGGATTGACAGGGAATGACTTACGACACACAGATGTGTTCGTGCCACAGTGATGCCCAGTGTTTCTCCTGAGGTGATGACTTTATTGTAATTTTCTTAGCTGTATGCATTGTCACTAGCTCAAGACTGTTCCTGGAGGTACAGACCAAAACTTGTTCATTCGTTTCTCATGTGCAGGGATCAGCTGCACCTTTATCTGAGGAAGAATGTCATCTTGTTCTCTTCAGAAGCAAATGACAGACTAGCAGTTTGACTGCATATTTCCAGGAGAGAAACACTTTTCAGATTCTAAGCTCCTTTAAAAAAATCCTATTCTTCTAGTATTTAAGTATAACAATCTATATAGCTCTTATTTCCTGTTATTTAGGAGTATAGCAATCTATATAACTCTTATTTCCTGTATTTACTCTTTTCTTGTATTCTTTCTAACAGGAAGGTTTCTTTACATCATTAAAGCAAATAAACAAATACTCTAACTGAGAAGCCTCCTTCTTCTGTCCTGAAACACTTTGAAATGGATAGCCTCCCACCCCTTTTCAAATTTGCTGTTCCCAGATGAAAATGCAAGCCTGTTCAGGATGTTTATTTTTAGTGAATATCAAACTAAACACCTGTAACAAGTGCCAAATTGTCTATTCTTTTATGTTGTTGAGTGCATAGAAACAGCACCGAGAAAAGTCTTTCAACATTAAACCAGTATATTTTGCTTTCTCCAAAGGACAAAAAGACATGCTTTTCTTATAGGGATTACTTTTTCCCGTCTCTTACTCGTAACAGCACGTACCCTTTGACCATCAATGTCACTAATACCACTGCCTAAATCTCTTTGTAAGTAAATCTCTATCCCTTTATAAAATAGTTTTTTTATCTTTGTTAGCTCATATTCATTATTACAAAACCTAATTCACTCCCTTCTAAAGGATTTATTTTCTGCCAGTATTAAGGGAATGCCATTTGAAATATTTCCCCTGGAAAACAAAGAACCTGTAAAATCTAAGTATTTAAATCTAGTTAACATTTTTTTATGTAATGTCATTTTAGCAAATGTAGAATGTAGACACACAACACTTTCCTCCATTTTCAAAGCCAGTAATATAAGAGAGAGCTGAACCAAAAAGAACCTTCCACATGCATCACTATTCTTTTCTTGCTGCAGCCATTTCTGATACGCTTAGGTGATACATCCATCCTCATTAGTATTGTTCTTCTTTATGGGCAGACTATCTTGAACAATCAACTACTATACTAGACCCTACACAGGCTAAAAAATAACCTACCTTTGTTCCTTTAGACCCTTCTACATAGTTTCTTGTCCCTTCTTCCAATTAATACCATCTTTTTCAAATTATCAGAGACTTCATATTTAATTTCCTGTGGGTTCATATATGCCAGAATATGTTAAATTACATTTTGTTTGCATAAAATAATTCAGTTACAACACATGTTCAGAGAGTAAGATATGTTCTTGTCTATTTAATCTAGCTGCCCAACCAAATATTTTTTACACAATGAGTTCTACCAAATGTAAGCATTTTATAATCAAAAACTAAATATAATATGAATATTATAATATCACCTTGACAGTATAGACATCTTTTTATAGTGGATATCAATTATTTGTAAATAAAGCTTGCTAATACTGTTTTCTGAAATACTATATATATATATGTGAAATTTAACAGCAAAATTCAGGAACAAAGGTTAAGAAGCTGCAAACTTCAATGAACACCTGGTAATCACAATGAATCTCAAAGACAAAACTGAGTTATAGTACCTATGTCTACAGAAGAAAGCAGTTCTCAGAAAATCACTCAAGTACATGTGTAGATATAGAAACCATTAGCATTACACATGCTCAGGTATTTTACTTTAATTAAAGATTCATTTTTGATGTATTTAAGGTAATTTATTTGCAGTCTCATCACCATTATTATAATTAAAAATACTTCCATGCATGGATACTTGACATGGCTAAACAGAACAATCAGCAAACAAGCAAACAAGTCAATATATGAGTAAGACAAATTTCAAGAAAAGGTGTACTACTCTTTGGCATGTATATTTGGCATTATTATTTCTTTCCAAACCCAGAGCTGCTTGCAATGCATTTCAGTTCTTTTTCTGCCATCTGTAATTTTCCTAAAACTAAGCTTAATTGTCCTACACCTGTTTTCTTCTTTGTATGAGAGCTCTTATTACTTTTGATATTTTGAGGAAGTATCTTTCTTCTGCTTTTTGTATTTTGAGCATTGGAGTAGAAAATGGCTTTCAGTTTTGATCTCTACTCTGTCACATCAATTGTAGAGTCAGTCTTCCATAGGTTTCTAGTGCATTTTGTATGATTCCTGGTTTCTATTTCTAATCTGTGGTAACAGACTCTGTATTTTGCTAGGGCAAAACATCTGCATATATAACAAACATTGCTATAGAAAATTTGTCTGCAGATTTGCCTTTGCTCTTACAATCTGGGCTTTTAGTGAAGAAAGCAGAATGTATAGGAAAAAATGGTGTGTTTCTGTCTATGTATAGTTGCATAGATCATATCAAATTAACCTTTCTTCATACATGTGAATTTTAAACTTGGCAAGGTTTTACCTACAGTCTTTGACTTGCTTTAATGTCTACTTAGAATTTGCATGAGGAAAGATGTATGATTTGTCCTTTTTTAGGATGCTTATTTAGCATAAGTAGAAGACTATCTCAAGTGACTGTGTATGTCCATTTTTATTCAGCAAAGTGTTTTTGCATATTGCTACTGGTATGCTGCTCCTGAATACAGAGATACCTCTAGTGAGCCATTTTTAAGTTAATTAGCATGGCACTGGGAGCTGCCTAGGCATGGTAGCAGGGAGCACTACAGAGGCTAAATTACCCTTCTTCTCAAGCAGTTTTTCAGTAGATTAGGCTTCATTTAGCTGAACTCTGTGCTGTTGAAGCTACTCTGCTCCTGCATGTCTGAGTAAGCCTGTGAAAATCTAGTTCGGCTTTCTGTAGTTTGTAATGTAGAGATGCACTGACTAGCTCTTGTTCTTTGAAAGGACAAGTTTTTTGTAGGCCCATGCAAATTTAATTCTGAAAATTTGGATAAAGAAATGAACAAAAGCAAATGCCACCACTAAGTTAGTGTTAAACATCTTATTATTTGCATCTGCCCTTGTTGATCTTTTTTTTGCATCTCATGTTGATTAACTTCAAACATCTGTGGACCAGATGCTATCAGGTAGTTTGAAAGGAACAGATTCTACTAGTAAATTAGAAGTTAAGAATTGCTCCTGTACAGGTACATTTCCTTTTGATGTAAAGCTCCCACAAGACAGTGTCCTGCTCTACCTTCTCTGCCTTCATCCAAACTATGCCATAGATGTGAAGGAGGACATAGTGTGCGAAAGCATATGTAAGCCAATGAATTTGTGCAGTTCTGTGTTTCCTATACTGCTAACACAGTAGAATCTAACTCCTTGGTTACTTGATTACTACTGATGTAGTAATATCAGTAATGTTAGCTCAACTAGCTTATTTATATCAACACCAGAACCAGTTTTCGTTCAGCGGGAGTCAGCAGCTGTAATTTTCCCCCTAACAGCTCTTCCGAAGCCCGCCCTTGAAGAATGGATGGAAGCCAGTGAAAACTGAGCCTGACTTGCTAGTAGTAAGAATGGTTTGATGCATATCAGCAAGGACTGCCTCCCTGAGGAAGGTGCATTCTCCTGTTTCTAGCCATAGTGAATATTTAGATTTCCATATGAAATGAAATTACATAAACTAAAGTTATTTTATGTGATCTGTTAGAACAAATTTGGCTAGGGTTAAGGCATGTGAAAATTCCTAGTGTATTGCTGCTCTTCTGAAATGGTGCTGGCCATGTTCCAGACTTTAATATTTTTTCTTGGGCTTAATAAACTCATAAAAATATCCACTAAATTACTCTAACTTGTTTTCTAACTCTTTTTAGTGGTCTTAGACTTGAATGTATACACTCTGATCTTAGAGTGTTAGCATTGTGCAAGTTTCAAACCTTTTAATAATCATTAACTCTGTTATCAAGATACTTTCTAATTTCTTCTCTTTTGTCCTGGTAAATCTAATTTCTGATGTAGGTAAATGTTCATTGATTTCATTTGTACAGGCTGTGCTTAAGTAATTGTTTAACATCCCTTCTATTTTCTTATCCTGTGTCTCTCTAATTCTGTGCTAATCACTCTTCCGAAGGTGACTTTTCCTCCTTTACCAATTTACAAAAGTGGACAGGATATTCATAGTCCTTTATATAAGAAAGTCTTCACAGAACCATCCTTTATTATACTTCCTTTTATGGGAGATCTCTTTGGTTTTATGTGTAACTTTCTGTTCCCATGCAATTGCCTAAAATTGCCGCACTGAAAAGTTCAGATATAAATATTAATCATGTATTTTTCAAGGCAAGAGAAACTTTAATTCAAATCGTATTTAGAAATGTTTCAGAAACTATCCTGGGAATAAAGTATGAAGAAAGCCTTATGGCCTCCAACTTGATTCCTGGATTCTGTGTTAATCTTTGCCAACACCTTAACTTTTGTTGATAACTTCTTATAACTTCACATTGGGTGGCTCTGCAGAATTAAATATTAAAATATACAATAGAGTAGCCCTGCTGCATTTATTTCATAGCAATCAATTAACTTGACTCTGTGCCTATATTTTCAGTTTTCCACATTTCAGAGATTTTTGTACCACTACTAGATAAGCTTAGCCTAGAAACTGTGAAGGCCAGAGCTGACTCCAGGTTCCAATAGATATCTCCTATTGTGGGGCAACAGTTGGGGTGTATGACAACAAAGAGAAGTGGCAGAGAATATATATTTATGAAATAACAACATTACCACTGATGTTATTGTGAAGCAGTTAACAATGGAACAATTAACACTGCTGGTTTTTATATTATCACCTCCATGTTTCAGTGTTAAATCCTTCCTGAAGTGAATTGGACATTTCGTATTACTCAGCCTTGTTTTGCTCTCTACTTGGTAACTTTTTACACTCTGTTTTTTGTTTGAAAGATAACTTTCCAGTCCTAAAGGATTTAAATATTTTTAAACAGAAATAAAAACAAAGAAAGAGCCCCCAAATTAGTTTTGGTTTATGAGGGCATAATCTTAGATTAGGTTTATTATGAATTTTATGGTGGTCACAAGGTGAAAAGTCTGTTTTTCCTTTACCCTTTACTTTTTACCATTCATCTAAGAAGAAGTGATTTGAATTTTTCCTATATAAGTAGTTTTGACCTGCTTTATTGGTAAATGTTTGCTTTTATCACAAAAATTGCTATTATAATGAACTCTAATGCATCTTTGTTACATTTTCACTAGAAAGTCTAATAAACTACTGAGGGTTTTCATAGACATGTCTTTGTGAAACAAGATAAAACAATAGGGAGCAGAGTTTGTGTTGTCGTTTCCTAGGTGTCTGTGTTTTGCATCTCAGTAAACTCAGTATCCAGAAAATCACTTTCAGAAATACCAGTTTTCCATTCTCTCCTATTACATACATCTGCCTCACATAGTTGCTCACATGTGCTGTTTCTTAAGGATTCTTTTGATGTGTGCGCTCTTCAGTAGGTGACAAGACTTCACATCATAATGTACAAGAAGTAGGATCACAGGCTGAGACTGGCAGGCAGTGGATCAAAAACAGCACTGGAGATAGTCAGCTAAAAAATAAACTCTTAAGTAAAAGTGATTAGATATTATATATTTAATTGGATATTAGGAAAAATTTCTTTACTGAAAGGGTTGTTAGGCGTTGGAACAGGCTGCCCAGGGAAGTGGTTGAGTCATCATCCATGGAGGTATTCAAAAAGCATGTAGACAAGGCACTTCAGGACATGGTTTAGTGGGCATGGTTGATGGTTGGACTTGATGATCTTAGAGGTCTTTTCCAACCGAAATGATTCTATGATTCTGTGAAAAAATATAGAACAAAGGTGTTTAGGAGCTCTGAGTCCGTCTCTTCTGATTGTAGAAATTCTGGAAATACTATATCCATATTAATCCTTTAAGAATGATAATATAATAGTGTAACAAGGGTAGGATAAATACAGAACTCATATTCTACTCTGAAGTGTTTCTTAGATGAAGATGAGGCTTCCTGCATAAGACATTGGGACCTAAGGATCCACTACTGTAAGAGTAGTGAACACTACTACACTTGAACTTTGCTAAAAAAAGGTCCTATTTGGGTTTTTTTGTAAACAAATTGGATAAAGATAGATTTCTAGTGAATGCCTTCCTTTGCCATTAGTGATATGTCACGCTTAGTGGAATTTTTTCTAATGAAACATTAAAAAAGGTCTATTCGGGAGTAAAAAAGCATATATTTAATGAAGCCAAAGTACCTTATGGAAACCTTTTGGTGAACTCTCAGTGAGCCATAGGCCAATCTTTGCAGTACCCTGCATGTTTTTTTCCATGATTTTCCTGGTCCCTATGGCATCCAGCACGCAGGGCTGTAGTGGCCATACTCTGTGAACTGCCTTTGGTGTCTGAGTGCCTACAGAACAAGACCCTGAGACCTGCTGAAGGAAGGATTGGGAGATTTGGGCAGTTTGAAGCAGGGATGGCTGGGGCTTCTAGACTCACTGCCTTCTGCTTTGTAGTCACTGCGTCCCAGAGAGATATGGTTTGAGTTGCTGCCCAGCAACTTGTCCTAATAGTGAGGGCTTGGCATGTCTTAGTGAGAGTACTGTGAGCTGCTGCTAGGTCCCATGACTCCCCAGTGGAGGATTCCCACAACACTGGGAGACTATTTTATCTCCTGGGGAGCCAGAGATCATGGCCCATTCAGGCTTTTTGTTTAGAGGAAAAAATAAGCAGAATCAGTTTCTCTCAATAAAAAAAAAAAATTAAAATCTGTTCACTCTGAACAGAAAACCATCAAAGTAAATTTTCATTCTCAGTTGAAATGAAGATTTGTTTGAAAAGTTGGAACCTTTTTTAAAATGAAAATGTAATACTCTGATCAACTCTGTCCATGACTGTAGCTATTTTGTTTTTAATTTGGCACTGCCCAGAGTCATACACTGCTGTTACTGAAGCAATTATCTGTCTTTGGTGAAGAAACTCAGCCTGGGAATAACCCTGCAAAGCACTATGGTATACTTATGTGAACTACAGTCTGTTTCCTTACTCCCTTTCATAGGTGCCCTCTGATTTTTTGGGTCAATGTAGGGGAAGAATGGATAAGTAGTTATCACTGGTGCACTGCTACCATCACTTTACTGTTAGTTTGAAACACATGAGCTAAGCCTGCTATACCTTCTTGATATTTTGGTGCATTAATACAGCTTTTCATCTCTCTTACCATGACAGCCATTGATAAAAGTCCAGTAAGAGTCCTGTGCCATGTAAGAGGAACATACTGATGACAACAAATAAGATTTTATAATATCTCAAGGGACTGACACTACTTCCTTTCCTGGTGGCTCCCCAACCTCATACAAGGAGTGGTTCCTGCTCTGTATATAGGTGAAACATAACCACATAAAGTCTTACAGAAACTCTGTAAGATCAGAACTGGGAGCAAAAACTTGTATCCAACTAAAAGTGCAATGAAAAAAAGACAAGAAGTAGCAATTAAAAGGAGGGTTTTTCCATGACTTTAGGGTTAATTTTTTTCTTATTTTAGGGAAAAAAAAGGCACTTTGAAGAATTTGTTGGACTGTTTTTTTGTTTTGTTTTGTTTTGTTTTGGTTTTTTTTTAATTGGTTGATGATTAGTTGCTTTTTTTTTGGACACTTATTAGACCTTGGTTCACATGACTCCAGATTGGAAAGGAGACCTGAATCTGACTGTAAGCTAGGTCTGGATGTCTCAGACCTAGTACAGAGTAAGATGAATGTTTTTGGCAGCTCTGACATAATGGATTAACAGTCCAAACTCACTGCACGTGCAATGCAGACTCTTCTGACTGTGCAGGGTGACATACCATGCATGTAACTTTAAGCTTCTGCTCATATAAAGTAGTCTTCTGTATTATTTACTTATTAGAAGTAGCTGAAAATATCCCGGGCCTGTTAAAATGATCCTAATACTACACATGCATCTTTTTATAAATAGTATTACCTAATGCTACCACACATCCAATAGATGGCATAACAGCTGTCTATGGAAGGGTTAAAAGCATAAAGCAGACAGCTTTCAGAAGCTGGTAGGTACTAGAGTTTTTCTTCAGGATACTCATAAGAAATGAGAAAGGTTCTGTTTTGCTTTGCTTCTGGTAGTGAAATGTTTGATTCGTGCTATTGCGTTTTGGGTGGGTAGTGAAGCCATTTTCCAAGCAGGAATTACTTCCAGTTTATTGTTGTCATTTCAATTAAACCTAAGTTGAATTGAGTTGTCAGTAAAATTGGCTGTTGTTTTTTTTTCTTTACTTCACCTCTGGACTGTTAAATGTTATTGCTTCAAACGCAATACTCTCTGGCTACTGTTGGGTGCTTATAGCTAAGATTCGTAAACAAAATGGACCAAGGTCGTCCCTGGTGCAATTTACTGGAATTCAGCACTGTCACACCAGGAGTGAATTTGGCTCAATGTTTCGGCATTAGCAGTAAAGGTCATTCCTGCAGTTTGCCCTCGCTATAGAAAGTGTGATCAAAAAGTTTTCCATTTTCTTTCTCTTTTGATGGTCACATTAAATCTTATTACACTGTTGGTACTTACCTCAGTGGAGTGTCTGTGGGTTTTCTTTATAGGCAAAGCTTTCATCCCTTGACATCCATAAATAACTCTATTCTCCACACTTTCTCCCACAGCATTTGAGTTATGTTTCAGAGCTGAGACAAATGTTAGTTTGCATGTTCTGCAGATGGCTTTCTGCTTCATTTTTGTCCACTTCAGAGAGGTTGCTTATCAAGAAGGGCTTTCTACTCCTGGACCCTCCATTCCACTCAGCTCCATCTGCATGTTCTCCCCTGTACCATGCAATTGATAGGGCACTTATCCAACTTTTCTGATTAAAGTGGATTCACTACTGTAGATACAGAGCTCTTGAAAGCAGAGGCTGCTGCTGCAAATTCTCTTTTAAAATTTGTTTCTGAAACAGATGCCACAATAAAAAGAGAAAAAGTGCTAACTGCATATATTTGCAATAAAAGGGTTAGTATTTATGTACTTGGGGAAGTTATGACTCAGTTGTATATTATTCAGGACTTCATTTGTGTAAGTTACTTTCTGATTAGTTATTGATTATAATCAGAACCCTTGGAGCTAAATGTGCAATATAGCTAATAAGCAGATGAAGAGGATCCTTAAATATAATTTTGATGCACTTTACACTTTCTATTTATTGAACTTTGTCACAAATGGCAAATTACAGCAGGCCATTGAAACTATAGCAGTAGCAGAATATTTGCAGTATTTCTGTAAGCAGGGAAACAACAGAATCTAAAAAAAAAAGGTCTTGTTTTTCAGTCTCCAAAGTCAAAGCAATAAAAAGCATTTCACAATATCCCTTGGTATCTAACTCAGTCTGATGCAGGCCTGTTAAATCTCATGCACTGACTGTAAGACTCTTATAATGGGTAAAACTGCCTCAGCAGCTCCCACCGGCTGGCATGGGTTGCAGGATCAGACAGGGGAACAAAGTTCACAAGGGTGACACCTAGGAGGGTCCCTGGTCAAAGCATATTTCCCAGCTTCATGTCGATGTTGTTATTCCTTCCCCATCAAGCCACCTGGGCTTCAGATAAGAGCCTACCAGAAGACTAGAAGCACCAGGTATTTGTCCTGTGTGCGTGCCTTCTTCAGTCCTGGGAGATAAGTGACTTGAGACCTCTGTTCTGGACACTTTAAAAGGCTTCTATTTCATGGGCAAAGGCACCAGAAAGGAAGAGTAGCACAAGGCACAAAGGACTAATGCCCCAACAGCCCATGGGAAAACAGAAGGGTGCTGTGGAACTGGTCGCAGTGTGAAACGTGCTCCTTTGATCCAAGCAGTATATCTGGCTGTGTTTTAGATTTCTTTTCAAGCTTAGTACATATTTACTGGCAGCAGACATGGAGGTCAAAAATGTGTACTGAATCTGTTAAAGGGCTTCCCTGAAGTTAATGGGAGTCTTTCAATGGGTTTTGGCTTAAAATATTCTGTATCAGTGAGTTAGAAATCTGTTTTCTACCATGAGTTTTGGTCAGTAAAATTATGCTAGGCTATATCAAATATATAAATATTTATAATATAATCTTTCTTATGAGATAAGATTGCATTAATATTCACTATAAATAGGGATCCTACTGACAAGATTAGATAAAACTTTGGCAAAAGCGAATTTGTTGTCTAAAGAAGCCAATAGATATCAAATCCAAGGCAAAATTTTTACCATTAATAGGAGTTCCAGAATGTTTCAGTTCAATCAAAATTTATTAAAATCTTATTTTTGGAAGTATATAATCTTTTTGCTGCTTTTAATTTGCATTTTGAATCAGTTGAAGCATGGAAAGTGAAACAGTCAAAATTGCAGGATAGTACACAGCACAAACAGTGAATCTGTAAATGAAGATGAATTTATTTCAGGGAGAAACCAAGTCTCCTTGAAAATTATACATTCTTTGATGAACTTTGTCCAAACTTTTTAGCTTGTAATTGAAAAAAAAAATCAGTGGTTAAATATAGCTCAAATTTTGAAATAGAATGTGTATACTTGCCTTGTTAATAAAAAAAGCTCTAATACTGTGACAGAAGCATATGCAGCTCCAATACAAACCCCATCAAGACTCCCACACTGAAAGATTTTCAGCTGACTTTTTTTACCAGTTGATTCATCTCTGTTATTTGATTCAAAATTCATGGCATGTCTTCCCTGCATCTTAGTTATGAAATTGTTTGATGACAATCATAAACCCCTGACTACTACATATAGTACCTGCAAAAGCTTTTGAAATTAACTCTTGAACACACAAGAAGAGAATAAATTTGTAAGGCAGATGAAGAAATTATTTTATTTACTAAACCCCCTGAAACATCAGAACTATATAGCTATCCTGGTCAACAGAAAGGGGACCATGGTGTGATGTATCAGCAGAGTAAAATTATGTAAAAAATTGTAAAAAATGGCTGATAAATTAGATTCATATGTCGCAGTGCCAAACTATGAAGAATTGGAGTCTCTCTAGACTGTGGATCTGGCTTTGTATCCATCTTCTTCTGCAGAACTCATAAGATACTAACAAGTCACCCCAGATGATGAGTCCCAGACTAGATGATCATTCCACATTCTCATTCTGGAAAGTGTCTGCCTCAGACTGCCCGTGCAATTAAAATAGATGAGAGCTTTGGGATTTTGGCTGTTATTACACTATGTGGACTCTTCTATTTTGTATGAGGAGGAGAAATCATGAAAAAAAATTTTTCTAAATGCTTCAATTTAGTTTCAAACTGTACTTCATATGAGCCCATTTATTGGATTTAGAAGGGGTCTCATTAACTGATTTAAAGCTGGGTTAGAGCTTTACCATTTCTTTTTACTTTCTGAAAAGCTTGATATCTCATTTCATCATGTCACACTTTTTAATTCTAGCAGAGGTAAACAGAGACAACATTCATAAGCATATAATAACTGATGGGATGTATGAAGTGAAATTCATATCCTTCACATCCATGGATTCACTGGTTAGGATTCTTACCTGTATCTTCTATGACAAAGTAAAAAGACTTTTCCATTAATGCAGTAATTTAAATTGCCAAACGCTCTTGAGTTGACTCCACTTACACACTCACAGTTTAATGACCTTTCCCTGTTATCCCTGGGCTGGTTCTTAGTTTCAGAACAAATGATTTGTAGGCTGATTATCTGTATCTGTACCAGGACATGTTACCTATTTTCTGTACTTCCTTTTTAATTTAAGCATTTTCAGTACACATACTAGGGCTGACAAAGTATGACTGGATGGTCATGTGGTATCTGGGACTGACATCAGATGGTCAGATCCTTCTCAAAGCCACTGGTACACTGCGGTTATCATTCTCTCACTCTATATAAGTATATATTATACATTATAGTGGATGGAGATTTGCCTGAATATACTTAAAATTTTGAAAGACTTTGGAGCTATAAAACCCTAGTCCTAGAAAATAATATTTTTACAATAAATTTATCTTTTTGAATGAATTTCTTTAAGCTCTGCTTGAAAGGGATCAAAATAGACAAAAGCGTGGACATCTGGAGATACAACAATGCATGTACTGGTATGCAAGGTGAAACAGAGAACTACCCAAAATTCTCCCTAAATGTTACTAGCTTGATAATCTGTTCTAACAGGCCA
>VYZV01045600.1:28897-43239 GCA_013401275.1 Pandion haliaetus
CGTTACATAAACAGCTTGCATTTTCTTTTTTATTATTATTAAACTTTTTACTCCATCAATACTGGCAGCTCTCACTTCTTAAAACATTGTTCAAACACTGGTTACAAAACACCAGACTTCTCCTAAGAAGGAAGAATTACTAGGAACAGTGTACAGAATAAAAGTCTGAAGAGCAAAAAGTTAAGTGAGCTGCCCAAGGACACAGCAGGCAATAACAAAAAGAGCTTCTGGTAACAATAAACCCTTTTCTGGCCACTGGACTCCTAGCACAATCTATTTTAATAGAAAATGAAGAATGTTGAGCTTACTGCCTGTACTGCAGTTCTAGAATTTTACCAAATTATCTGAATAACTACCATGTGATTTGTCATGCGTCGTATATAGATTAACACAAAATAACTCTCTCTCCCTTAAGACAGACTCAATCTCAGGATTATCCTCCGTCCTTTTCCAGTATGAAGTTCTCCAGGTTTGGTTCACTTAAAAGACAGGTAACAAACTGGTTAAAAAAGCAAGTTTAAAAAACGCGGATAATGAAGCTTTAATAACGTGGAAAGTCACTGACACTGAATGTTAACCCTCTTTTAGTGAACAGCATGTTAGTTTTCACTGTGCATTTTATTCTTGCTTACTCTACATGTAAAACAGGGACAGTTCCGTGCAAGTAGTAAAAGACTAAAGGTATTTATTAATAACTGCCTGTATTGGGGTAGTCAGCAATGTCATTCCTACCTGACAGCATTACTCACAGGTAAGAGTCTGTTGTGTTACAGTTGTGTCAAGGCACGGCAAACAGCCTTCACCTTCTATTCTGTCCTATGCCTGTGTGAAATTGGAGAGTAATGATGTAGACAATCACCTGGATTCTGCAGAACATATTTTAAAATAATAAACTGCTGAAATAAAACACTTATTTCTGACTGTATTGATCAAATAGTGCCCTGCCATGAATGTTAATTTTTTTAATATATCTTTTTTGTAAGATCCTTAACATGGGACATATCAGTCTCACATAATTATAAATATGTGCTACAATAAGTGTCCATAGAGTTAGAAGAAAATTTTCACAGATGGTTTAGCATTTAGACAGAAACCATTTTGTCTTTATTGCTTTTGACTCTTTTTCTGCTTTTCCCACTACTATTCTGAAACTTCTTTACAAGTTTCAGATTAATAGCCAGATCCAAGAAGTGACGTCACAAAAGCCTGGTGCTACCTCACTTTTTGGTGCCTTTCTCCAAAGTAAAATCCATGTGGATCTCCCTACAGGGGTTGGAGAATTTAGCATTACATATATTATCTTCACATGCAATTAAAATAAGTTTCATATGTCAAGCTAAATTTGTTTTATCTCTTGCTGTGGAGATGCATGGGTGTATCACTGCAAATCTGAAATGACACATTTCCCTTCTCCTAACTACCCAAACACAGAGACCTTGCTTTTCTATTTTAAAAGGATGACATGATACTTATATTACTACGTATCAATGAATCCCAACATATTTTCCAGATACAGAGGTGTAACATGCATAAATATCCATGAAAGACAACAAAAAATATGTGCACAAAAATCCAAATCCAAACCCCACTGAAATTCATGGGAATGCCTCTGATACCTTCAGGGGATGTTGGATTCAGCTGTCATAGCTGGGTGCAGGATATGGTTATATATACTTTGGAATGGTCGTAAATATAATTTGATCACAATCACATTAGAAGTCATGGATTGTTTTGTAATTGTGCTTTTCTCTGAGATACAACTTTGAAACATGGAACTGCCCACTTTTTAGAAACAACACCTGCAATATAATTTGAAACTATCTCTATGCAAAATCAACATTCTGAATAGCTTAAGATAAACAGTTTCAGGTTTTCAGTCTAACTGCTAGAAGCAGTTTGTCTATTTCTGTTCTCTCCCTTCAACAAAAGAACAAACAAAGCAGCCCAACATTCTCTCTAAATGTTGAAAGCACCTGGAAAATATTTCAGTGTGGGAAGTTCTCTCAAAAGAATTACTTAACACATCACACTTTTGTTAAGAATGTATCCTTCTGTTTTCCAAATTAATTTATTTCAGAATATTAGTAGTAATCTGAAGGAAATTGCTGTCAAGAATTATGTTTATGAAATAGGATATAGGCACTCCTTTTAAACTTGGGTCTTCTTTCTGAAGTTCTTCCACATAAAAGCATGATTTGTTTCTGCACATTGGAGACTTTGCTTCCTTTAGTTCACAGTCACTGGCTACATCTGTGTGTCAGTCAGAGACAGCCTGATGCCTCTTAATGCCTGTAAACCTAAGCCTGATTCCCCAAAGAAATTTAGGAATCCAAATCCCATTGAAATCCTGTCACAACAGTGCCATTAGGAATCTCTGCTTTAACTATCTAAGATATATGGAGAACAGCTCTAGTGGAAAAATTAGCCATGCTTTACGAAGAGCTGGAATACATATAAAACCAGAGTATTTCTGAGATGGCATGAGAAATATTTTGATGTGATTCATATTATATTCAGAAGACATGTATATTTTCTAAATAGTTATAGCACTTTTCATCTTCGTAATTGCTTTGCTGACATTAATTAATCCTCACAATGAGGTAGGTGATAAATTAAGGTGGATGAGGAATTCACAACAATTAATTTACCTGGGAAATAGAGTTATTTTCCTGAGTGTGAAGTGTTCAGGAACAGACAAGCAGTTCTACTGACTTATTTGTATTTCACAACAATTGTGTTAACACTTTATGCAAATGTAATTCAATCAATGGATTTCTTGCAAAATGTTTAATGTGGCTGGATTTGATGTAGAAGCCTCAAGAAATTAGCTAATTTGCATTGCTTTTGAACCAGCAACACTTCCAGGCTACTCACACATAACCTGTACGTGCCCTGTCCCCATTAATGGACAGAGACCAGGCTATGTACCAGCATCCCATCCTTTTGGGGAGGAAACCTGGTCATGTCAACTGGATTGGAGCAGTGACAAACTTCCCATTGGTCTTGGATGTGTGGGACTGGGGGACTTGCACCCAGAACGTTACTGGTGCACAGCCCACTTTCAGTCAAGATACAATGAACAGCACCCGGTTTAACAGCTCTCAGATTTAACGTTCATGGAAAATATCCGGTTGCTCTGGCTGTTATTCAATATTTGTAATCTCATCATTAAGATGAGGTGACCGTGTTACATCAGCCTGCTGCTGGTAATATGATGTGAACTGCTGCTACTGACTCTTACACACTTCATGAAAGCCCCAGCTGATAGTGACCTACATAATATAGAGCTGCTTGCTCTACTTTGGGTCAACCTATTCTAGCTTGCTTGTCACTACTATTTTAAATGTTAATGTCAGAAGAAAACAAAGAGATAACTGACTGCTTATATAGTAAAATAAATGTTTTTATTAGAGCACTTAAAACAGCAGGTGAGCTATACATGGAGTAAAGTAGGAAGGGTACATGCCAGCTCATAAATTTGGCATGAGAACTTCTGTGCTACTTGCCACAAAATTATATTGTGGGAAATTGGAATATTGTGGTGGGACCTGTAGTAATATTGTAACACTGTATGATTTTGTTAAAGAAAGCATTGCATCACTTAAGGAAGAGTTCTCCACTCTGTGATGGAGAAAACTATCCTCTCCCTTTAAAAATGCATCTTCTGTAATAGCCAAATATGATAAAATTTCCATGCTGAGATACAGGCATCCTTGAGAGCAGAAAATGAATGCAGACAGGTAAATGTGGTTTCTCCACAGCGTTGAGGTGAATTAGTTGCAAAAGGAAAGTAAATAAATAAAGATATTAGCAAACCTTGGTCATCTATCTGAGGTGCCTAAGTTAAAGGTCCACTCATTGGAAAGAAACAGGCACCTTTAAGAGAAATTTTGCATATTGCCAGAAGACAGTTCATGTCATTTAATTCTTTTTGCTTACCCTACAGAGATCTCAGGTTGATCAGGTTCCTCAGTTAGGTGCTTCTCTTGGGTAAGAGGTGAGAAGGTAGAAAGCCTCCCTGTGAACCTGCTCCGATTTGTCCAGAGCTGCCTGAGAGCTGATTTCCTGATTCTGCAGGACTTTGTCCCAAACTGCTGCACCACGACAGTGTGCTGCTGGAGGAGGGAGCTTCTCTGTGTCGTCTTCTCTCCATAGGGCTCACAGTAATAAGCAAAGAAACCCTCAACCCTGTAAGAACGGCCATTAAATACTTCTTTATCAATTTTTTTTCTATTATTTGTGAAAATACTTTAAAATTTGCACTGAAATCTTTGAAATTCAGAACAGGTCCTTAGAAATCTTGTCTTTAAATGGCATTCAAACCTTCTAATTAGCTTTTGATTACTCTGTTCTGTACTTTGAAGTGAACAATGACATATACTTAGTCATCTTCAATATGCACCTTTCCAGTGTTAGAACAAAAAAAAGATTTCCAGGCTGAAGCCAGATTGACCCTGGCTTTACCCTATGGTTGAAAGAAGGGTTTAAACCTAGTCCAGTGCCAGCCGTGGAAAATGGAAAACAATTAAATGTTCCCTAATTGCATTATCTCCCATTTTTGAAGTTAATAAAAGCATAATCTATTTGTACCTGCCATTTGCCTTAGGAGACAGCAGAAGATAATGAAAATATTTTACTATCTATTTTCAAATTATAAGCTGTTGTTTCCAAAGAAAGTCAAAACCCATGTATATTATCACATTATAGTTCTCCAGGGACTGCAGTCACTATAGTGATTGTAATTACATGGCTTCATTAACTTTCTACATTCTACCTGTTATGGGGGTTTCACATTAAGAAAATTTGCATATACAGGAAATGAATGCCGTTTGCAAGGAGCTAATGTCATTAAACATTTAAGCAGCCTCTCTCAAGTAAACAAGGAATTTTCACTAGAATATCCTTTTAGCGTGCATTTAAAACCAATGCAGTCACAATTGTCACTTTAAAGAAAAACACATAAAATGCATTTAGAGTAAGCAACAGCCATCGTAACAAAACTGCTTTAAAATTGGAAATAATTCAATTACTGCCACAATCATTACAATGCATAATAAGGTGTAATATCCTTCTGTCAGATTATACTAGCTCATGTTAAGACAGTGTATGTGTGCTTATGATATACTGTAACCAGTGACCCATATTTAAATAGCACATGCAATGAGAACTTTCATTTTCTAATCTATAATTGCCTAATTTTTGCTATGAATGGATTATACATAAAAATAACTTTCAATTTTTACTTATGAGTCATAAAATGCAAAGAAAGACTCTAAGACCAGACATTTAATACTGTGCTGTAGTAGTAGGAACACAAATGCTTTGTAGTCTGTCACATTTCCATTTCATGGGCTTGATGCAAGCCTACCAATGCCAAAAGGAGGTATTTTTTATTTTTTCTGTTTGCCTGAGCCGATTTTGACTGGGAATACCTAGCTGCTGACTTCAGTAGACACAAGATTTCAAAACTGTTTGTGGTTTGAAGTCCTTTGCCTTCTCCAGACCTCTTATTATGCTATACCCCATGTGTGCCTATCTCTTTTGAGGAGTCTGACCCGATTCTGATTTAATCCCATTCTGTGTTGTGAGTGTATCTAATACACTTCTCATAGTTGTCTCCTTTGTCTTGACTGTGATGAACACATTTCTGAGACTTTTCACTATATACCAGCCCAGTGGATAGAATAAATGCACAAGCATTAGGAAATTAGGATTAGGAAACCCCAGGGTCTATTTTTTCCTTAGCCCATGGACATACATGTAAGATTGTTCTACAATGGCCAAGTTATAGGCAAGTCATGGTTAGCCGTCTTTTTGAATGATGTACTTACTGTGTCCTCTAGGAAGCTTACTGCTCAATGTACAGGTTTTGGGGATCATTCTTTTGATATAAGTAATATTCTTATACAATGTAAGGTAGAATAAAATATATAACTGTCCTTTGTAGATTCTACTTCAAGGAATTCAGAAGTTCAAAACTGAAGAATTGGCATTCTAGTATCTAACTTATAGAAGCTTAAGGTCTTTATTGGTTCTCGTTCTTCATGCTTTCTGCTTATTATCTCTCTGAATTAGACTTTTTCTTTAAACTTCTTTCCTTTTCTAACTTTGTACCAGGCAGAAATACCACAAAACCCATTTTTCCATGGGGTTTTAATAAGGTTTATAGTTGTTTGGCACTTTGAGCTCTTCTGATGAAAAATGCTGTAGAAACATAATGCACAGTGAGCTGGACTTCATTCTGCCAGCACGAGGATGGAAAAGAAACATGAGAATGTCCACCATGTTCCCTTTTGTACCAGTTCTGAGCGCAATATCAATCTGCTGCTTACTCTGAATGCAAGGATTATATTAAACTGGCAGCCATCCATAAGCAAGATGGGGGAGACCAAAGGAAGAAGTAGACAAAAATATTAAGAAAGAAATCAAAGGTTCATCTATGAATCTAGAAAGAACGGTTAGAGAAGTTACTGGTCTTTAGTTCATGTTACTGCGAGTAATAGCCACACAGCTAACCCAAGTCGTGGATTTTGTGAAAATTTCCTGATCAGCTTTAGCAGAAAATTCAGCTCATAGTGTCCTGTAGTTATTCCAGCTAAACTGGCTTATTTTGCAGGGAAACAAATGAGAAGCCCTCACACAAGTTCAGCATAGCTGAGAGTGGTCAAGTTTTCAGACGGTACAATTGGTCTGTGATGCAATTCCCTCCTGCCTGGCTATGCAGCACCTGGCCCTGTGCTGCCTCTCTCTCTTTCTCAGGATGCCTTTCCTTTCTGTGGGAGAGATGGGCTTGGGAGAGGGTAGAATCATAGAATCAATAGTTTGGAAAAGACCTTTAAGATCACCAAGTCTAACCATCAACGATGCCCACTAAACCATGTCCTGAAGTGCCTTGTCTACATGCTTTTTGAATACCTCCAGGGATGGTGACTCAACCACTTCCCTGGGCAGCCTGCTCCAATGTTTAACAACCCATTCAGTAAAGAAATTTTTCTTAATATCTAATTTAAACCTCCCCTGCTGCAACTTGAGGCCATTTCCTCTTGTCCTATCACTAGTTACTTGATAGAAGAGACCAGCACCCAACTCACTGCAACCTCCTTTCAGGTAGTTGTAGACAGCAATAAGGTCTCCCCTCAGCCTCCTTTTCTCCAGACTAAACAACTCCAGTTCCCTGAGCCACTCCTCATAGGACTTGTGCTCTAGACCCTTCACCGGCCTTCTCTGGACACGCTCCAGCGCCTCAATGTCTTTCCTGTAGTGAGGGGCCCAAAACTGAACACAGTACTCAAGGTGCAGCCTCACCAGTGCCAAGTACACGGGGACAATCACTTCCCTGCTCCTGCTGGCAACACTAGTTCTGATACAGGCCAGGATGCCTCTGGCCTTCTTGGCCACCTGGGCACGCTGCTGGCTCACATTTAGCTGACTGTCAACCAGCACCACCAGGTCCTTTTCCGCTGGGCATCTTTCCAAGCCTGTAGCGTTGCATGGGTTTGTTGTGACCAAAGTGCAGGACCCGGCACTTGGCCTTGTTCAACCTCATACAATTGGCCTCGGCCCAACGATCCAGCCTGTCCAGGTCCCTCTGTAGAGCCTTCCTACCCTTGAGAAAATCAACCCTCCCTCCCAACTTGGTGTCATCCACAAACTTACTGAGGGTGCACTCAATTCCCTCATCCAGATCATTGATAAAGATATTTAAGCGAACCGGCCCCAGTACTGAGCCCTGGGGAACACCACTTGTGACCCACCGCCAACGGGATTTAGCTCCATTCACCACAACCCTCTGGGCTCGTCCATCTAGCCAGTTTTTTACCCAGTGAAGAGAACACTTGTCTAAGCCATGTGCTGCCAGCTTCTCGAGGAGTATGCTGTGAGACAGTGTTAAGGCCTTACTGAAGTCCAGGTAGACAACATCCATGGCCTTCCCCTCATCCACTAGGCGGGTCACCAGGTCATAGGAGGAGATGAGGTTGGTCAAGCAGGACCTGCCTTTCATGAACCCATGCTGGCTGCGCCTGATCCCCTGGTTGTCCTGCACCTGCCGTGTGAGCACACTCAAGATGAACTGCTGCATAATCTTCCCCGGTACTGAGGTCAGGCTGACTGGCCTGTAGTTCCCCAGATCCTCCCTTCAATCCTTCTTGTAAATGGGCGTCACATTGGCAAGCCTCCAGTCATCTGGGACCTCACCCATTGACCAGGATTGCTGATAAATGATGGAGAGTGGCTTGGCAACCTCCTCCACCAGCTCCCTCAGTACTCTTGGATGGATCCCATCTGGTCCCATAGACTTGTGAGTGTCCAGACGGCGTAGTAGGTCACTAACTATTTCCTCCTGTATTATGAGGGGTATATTCTGCTCTCCGTCCTTGCCTTCCAGCTGAGGGGGCAGAGTACCCTGAGGATAACCAGTCTCACTATTAAAGACTGAGGCAAAGAAGGCATTAAGTACCTCAGCCTTTTGCTCGTCTCTGGTGGCAATGTTCCCCTCTGTATCCAATAAAGGATATATATTCTCCTTGGCTCTCTTTTTATTGCGTCCTCCTTCTCTCACCTCCAAGTAGGTCATGAGCTCCTTGGGAGGAGAGGGAAACGTGCTAAGTGAGGTGTTCATGCCTCAGGAGCTATTGTATGAAAAGGGGTTATGGGTGAGAGATGAAGTCCTTGGTATTCAAGCCCTTCTAGAGTACATCAGATAACCTATAGATGACTTTTCCGAATTTAGATTTCCTTACCTTGGTAACCTATCTTTTTCATTTGAGGATTGTCAATTATTTCATCTATCAACTAATCTTCTTGGTGTGTTCTAAATAATTCAATTTTTTTCCAGTTAATTCAGTCAAATTATTTTCCCTGATCAATAAAGTTTCTTCCAAGTCAGAGGTATATTTGTTTGCAGCTGTTCATGTTAATGGTTTCTCTTACACTTATAAAATTTCCTTTCCTTTTGCAATATATTCTTCAATGTATATGGTATTGTACAGAAGTGACTTTCCAATTGCATATTACAAGTACTCAGACACCATTTGAAATATATTGGTTTCTTGGACTGCAACTATTGATCTGATCTTTGTCACTGGTAGCTTAGGGAGCAAAGCCTTCCTTCTCTCAGTTAACTATTTTTTTCTTTTTCTCTACATCTTGCTTTGTTTTGCTTTACTTACTTCCTTATTTACTTACTCATTTACTCTTTTTTTCTTCTCAGTGGTTATATTTCCTTTCCTTTCCTTTAACAGCTGCTCTTAAGGAATTTCAGTGTTGGAATTTCAGTGTTGTATAGTTATTTGTGAGCTAGACTGTTACTCTCTTGGTACCTGCTGTCTTTACTTGAAGCCTCTAAACCAGTAATTGGTAACAAGTTTCTCTCAGTGGGTTTTACACACAGCTGCAAGGCAGAAAATAAACAGTTCTTTCAAGTCTACACTCTTAGGGTTACAGCTGTATACTAATGACTTCCCCAGCTTGCTAATGCAAATTTTAAAGAGATATCATCCATTTCTATTAACAGATTTTTAAAAGCTTTTCCACAGTTTAGGCAGGACCTTGTAATGACAATTGAGAGGACATGACATCAGAACAATATCCTTCCTAATTAAAGTATTTTTCCTGACTAAACTAGTCACTGGTGTGTAAGTTCATAACTTTTCATTAAACAATAATTCACCTTCTCAAAGTTTTTAAATTTATTATATTAAAAAAAAAATGGTAAGAATGCTGGATTTAGTATTGCTCCAAATTATTTCAACACTTAAATAACAAAATAGATAGCAGAAAAAAAATTATAGTATGAATTAGTTTTGTTCAGAATTTCTCTTCATGTTTTTTTGAGGAGAAATTTGTAAGTATAAATAACATTTAGGTGGAATACTTTTGCTTTTACTAAAAAAATATATGGACACGTAGTCAGTAACAACAGACAAGAAAGTAAAAAAGCAGACTTCAGCTAAAATGTTCTATTCTTTTCCTCTTAAATTTTTGAAAAAAAAAATCCAGTGCTTCTTGAAAATGGGGGAAGAAAGAAAGAAATGTTTATTCAGCTATTTCAATCTTAATAAGCTAGGTCATGTCTTAATACACAAAAGGATATGTGTTTTTCTGAAAATACGACATATGCATAAACTCTGTGTGCAAGTGTGTGTAGACAGAGGAGAAAAATGGAGTTAAATAGAATTCATATACCTTTTGCAATTAAACTTGTTCTATTGAGATTTTTTTTTTTCACCTTTTAAAGAAATCCTTTCAAAGGTTTCAGAGATTATTCTCTCAAGCTATTCCAGTAACGGCATCTAGTTTTCTTTTTTTTTTACAGAATGAAACAGTAATACTAGCTCTTGTTGTTTAAGCTTTTCATGTGACTGTTTCATCTCCTAATAATACTTCAAAAGCTTATTTAACAGGTTCAAAAAATACCTGCAATGCTGTCTGAACAGGTATGCAAATAAGACTACTAAAGGCTTGGGATGCTGGGGAAATAATATGGTTATTCCCACCGTAAATACAGGAGCAAGAAAAAATTATTCATTTCTATTGATTTTTAATGGTAGATATTGTCACTGTACAGCAAAATAGGGAAAACCTCCTGACTCAGGATGGTGTAGCACAGTTGTGGCTCTTCTTGTATTTGTCTACCTCTACCACTGCAGCAAAATGGCAAAGTGCACAGGTTCCCACAGAATTGAGTTTGGGCTCTAGTTGTGTCATGCTTATTCACATCATGTCCAAAAAAAACAACTCTGTGTTGCTGAGTAGAGCAATGCTCTGTGCTCCAGGGAATTTTATAAGTACTTTGGAAAGAAGTGCAAACCCTTTGCCTCTGTATGTCAAGAACAGGAAGGGGGAACCACCTGGCAGCAGCAAGGAGGATCTGTTACCGACTGCAACGCCTGAGTTGTTTGAGTGCCGCTGTCCATCGCAGGCTGACGGATGGGAAGGCAAGGCCAAGGTGCAAGAAACCAAGAGCTCTAGCACCTCAACATAACAGCTTTGTATTAGCATAAACCCAAATTTTCTTTCTAAGCAGGGCATGAAAAGTGGGGAGAAATACTATATTAATACATTATTTTTAAGATGTCTGTGAACAGGTAGCTGACTATGTTAAAGTATACCCTACCAGAACTGCCCCCTTTAACTTCTGTTTATCAAAGGCAGGGAAGTGAAGTGTAAAATATAAATCAAGAATAACTACAGATGTAGAGAGCTCAGAATGTGTCATTAGAAATCTTCTGTCATTTAGGTAACTACCAGCTTCTGTACTTCTGTGTCCAGAATGCCAGAGGCAATCTGGCAATGGCAGCTTACAGTTTTTTCTTTCCTTTGAAAAGTTGTTTCCATGACTTAAGACGTTACATGAAATCTTTACCTTCCTGCCTTTTTCAGGGGACAACAGCTTCTTATGTGACGCATTATGTTGAAGATCTAACATGCATGGACCATTTGACATAGTAGAAGTGAGATTTCCCAGAGTGTGGGAAGAAAAGCATGTTCTTTACAGATCTCATTCAGTAAAGTGTTGTGAAACGGCATTATTTTGTACTTTTCTATTAGTTCCAAGCCAGCAGATACAGGTTTCTTTTACTTTAAATAAAGCATTACTCTTGTAAGTGCTAACTTGATGAACTGACTGGCAACAAATAATTGTGTGAACCCCCTACTTTCTAAATGCAAATTCTAATGACAATGATCATGGGATAGTGCAGTCTATGTTTTTTTTAAATTAGAAACATCAGAATGCTGACAAATAGAAACCTGGACAGAACTTCTATAGGTGTCATAGTACCTTTGATTCCTGAACAGTGAATTCTCCCTTTTGATATTAATTACAAGGTAAAAAGCATCTGACAGTTTACAACATTGGAACACAATCAGCTCGACCACGTTATACATTGTTGCACATAAGAATTCTTAATGCTGTTTAACAAATGTCTTTTTTTTTTTTCACTTTTCATTAGAGCCTGTTGTTGCCATCCAATCTTGATTTTAGAAATTAAAGCTAACAACCAGACTGAAAGAATCCAGAGAATGACAGCATGGGGCACAGTCTCAAAGCCACAACTAACAGCATGAGGCAAAGCCAGCCTCAAGCTACTCCAGCTCTTAGGGAAGGAAGGGGGAGAAAAAAGCATTTGCAGGAAAACTCAATTATAACAACCCACAGTTATAGTAGAGCACTTGTGAATGTTGACACTAAAGCTTTTTCTGCTTAATGTTTTAATTAAATACCTAGAAGCCAACTCTTCTCCTCAGTCAGTGTCAGAGCAGTACTTCTCTATGAATAAATGTTTACAGCAAAAGCTCTGCTGAGGGTTTCAGCAAACAAGTCTCGGAGAACTGAGAAGGCTTTCAGCCGAGGCACTTGAGATCAAGAAAGCACCAGTGATTAGAAACTAGCAGTACAATAACAGGACGATTTAATCCACCGAAATGTCAGTCGCTGGTTTACAAGTTGGCAATCCCATCTTCATCTGCAGACAAAAGGGCACTGGTTAGTCATCTGTTTAATTCTCTTGCTGCAGCATGTCATTTGGATGTTGAAGGAAAATCCCTTGATTCAGTCTGCCATTTCTGACAGTCTCCCTCTAGACCACATTAATAAGCTTTTTAGAGAAGTGAATGCAGAATAATCAGCAGGCAGCCTGCACTCAAAATGGAGACAGAACAGACAGCAGAAATGCCTTCTTCCCTTTGTAGTTATGGTGCATAGGTGACCCTTCTCTCACAGAGCAGCAAATGATTTAGACTAAGATTGCCTTTGAAAGCCACAACGTAATTAACCATTTTATGCATGTGATGTCTGCCTAGCTTCAAACCCTGATGCTTTGCAATGGAAAAGATTCAGCTGCATTTGTGTTAGATTTATGAAACATGCTAACAATAGAGCAGACACGTAGAAAGGCTGCCTGGCATCCTGGAATACCTGGGGAATTTCACTCAGAAAACAAACATGTTACTCTTTAATGTAGGCTCACATCTCATTATAAAATCACAAGTGGAATAAGACACACTTCGCCTTTGTAACTGTGTTGCCAGGAGGCAGGTAAGTGTTGTGCTACAGACAGTCCTGCTAAGATCTGCATGATTTTAATATATTTTGAAAGCAAATAATTTGTTAGATAATGGGGGTCTTGCTGTGGCTATTTCCTGTTTTTCTCTATTAATATTTTCTCTATTGCTAGCTGTAAATTGAAATTGTCAATAGCTTTGTTTAACCTATTGTGCACTGGCTGTTTCAAGGTACAGCTGAAAAACAAACTATTTCAGGGTATCCTTATTTTGTTTTGGGAAGGATTTTCTGGTAAGGCATTACTAAACACTAAAATGAGAAAGCAGAAACCTTGGAGACCTGAAAACTCTTTTTATTTCTCTTGGAGATGAAGGAAGTAAGCACCATTGAAAATCAAGCTCAAGATATGCACATACAGACAAGAAAAGTGAAAAGAGATTAAAAGGAGAAGGAAAGAAATGTAATCCTGTGTGATGTGGTAAGATGTAGGTAAGGCTCGGGGAGGATTTTGTCAAGCAGAAAATTGACAAAAACTGCTATTAATTATTGTGCTGATGCTATCAGTGGCATTACCATAATCAAAAAGTGAGGCGTGAGCATAATTTACGAGGCGCTAGGTAGCTTGGGGGTTAAATCACTTATTCTCAAAGGAGATTTTAAGAAAAAACATAACTAACAGTAAGAGAGAGCACAAGAATTGTTTTAAGTAGCCCATGTAGTCAGTAATAGCTCAGTAACAAATTCAGACATACTGGCCTGTCTGTGTGTGAAGGAATAGAGGAGAATGGAAGGAGACCTTATTTGTCAGCTGCAGCTACCAGGAAAGAAGACTGGATCACACTTCACCAACTTTTTGTTACAGTGAAGAAGCTAGTGTCTCTTTAAAACAATATTCTTGGCACTTAGCAGACAAATACTAGCATAAAACCCCTTCCAGAAAGAGCTTGTATTCTAAAGTATCAGTAATATAGGAAAAGAATGTACCAAAAAGAAATACAAAATACCTTTTTATTTGTTTTTTCCTTTAGAGAGACAGAGAGAATAAAATATGGCAGCAAAGACTGAGACAAGAGGCCCCACTGTTTTAGAACATCTTCATTCTCAACAATAGCATCTTCAAGAGAAAAGGTAGAAAAGAAATTAAAAACAAGACCAGATCATCAGGTTAACCATGTAATTTGACTTATTGCCTTGCAAATTTAAACTATGAAAGAACCTGAGACAAATTCAATATTTAGAGTTGTTGCATCTTAACAAGTCAACATTTACCAACTGTTATAGGCAAAGTTGAATAAATAGTACTGAAAGTGTTTGCAAATGTAACTTTGAAGAAACA
>VYZV01045601.1:1950-20973 GCA_013401275.1 Pandion haliaetus
TTCAGCTCAGCCGGTAATAAAGCACCACGAAGCCGCTCACTCACCCCCCACCCCCCCGAATCTCATGGATAATCAGTTATGAGATGTATAGCCTTAAACTTTAGCAGAACAAGCTTCTCACTGCTCTGAAGGCTTCTACATGCCATACATTCCAGTGCTCTTGAAAACAGGGGTCATTACATATTTCAAGATGAAAATACAAAATTTTACAGATACAATAGTTAAACAGTAAATGTCTAATGTCAACATCTCCATAAATTGGCGGATTTGCCATATCCAAAATCTAATTCTCCAAACTTACCTGTATAGCACTTTTAATAATCAATGAACAGCAGCTTTGTCTTCAGCCGGAGCTGTTAGTGCTCTGTACTTTGGCAAAAGAAGATCACATTAAGTGCCTAAACTTCAGCAACTCTTAAAAATGCCTATTAGGGATCAATCATAAAAACACCTTGATTAGATGACTGTTTCTATATCATCCACCACAATAATTCTGGGAGAGGCCAAGAGGGCTCTTCTACAGAAGAGCTTATAAAGGTCTTGGGTATCTCAGTCATCTTAGAAATTCAGTCTTAAGCTAGCAAATGTGATCCTCTTGGAAAAATGGCAGTTCTCCCTTTAGGTCTCACACTCATGACTATTGCGCACAGCCAAACAGGTCTAGTTGCACTTCACCATTTGTGTCTTTGTATTTTAGGAAAAAGCTAGCATTTCTAGAACATTGAAAAAAAAAAACAGCTACCCATGAGCCCACCAAACATGCTTTAAAACCTTCACTTAGTCCATGACAGCTTGACAGTAGTATGGCAATCATTACAACTCTGTGAAACCCTTTGGCAGCTGGGAAAACCATCCTCACTAGCTGCTCATTATGTTGCTTTGCAAACTAGAGCACTTCTACACAAGCCACTGAGTGGGTGGTACCTTGCAAACATGTAAAAATCTTTTCTTAAACCTGAAAAAAATTGAAAGCAATTACATGCTCCTAGCCACATTCCCTCTCTGACAAGTCATTCAGATGTGTTCACTAACATCTTCCACAATCATTACCTACCTTAATAAATGACACTATTTAAGTTACGATTCAATTTTAGGTGGGGTTGTTCGTTTGCTTTGCCCTTTTTTTTTTTTTTTTTTTTTTTTTGGCAACAGAACTTAACATTGTGCCTTCAAAATAGGAAGCTGTCCTAGTGTGGACAAAGCACATTTATTTGGAATCCACCAATAGATGGTTGGTCCATACGGTACTTCTGTGTGTCATCAGATGCAAATAAATAAGGTTTTTAAATTTTTATTTATTTTTTAAAGAAACCTACAGTTATTGGTAAAATAAGAAAGAATGTGTGATAAGACAGCTACAGCAATTTATGATGGAAGACATTGTGAGGTTTGGTTTTGGTTTTTTTGTGGGGTTTTTTTTAAACACTAGATTAACATACAACCAAAAGTTGCTGAGTCAGAAACAGCACTATTTCGTCCGGGATTGACAACATTATTAACCATTCTGTATCATAAATAAAAATAAGTTATGGTATTAAGTTTCAAAGAGCTTGTTAAAGCTTGAGGCATGCATTTAAGTGAAATACTCTGTTTCAAAAGCATATCAGAGAATATGAGGCAGAAATAGTCAGATCAAAATTAGCTTTAGAGAATGCTGTGAGTCAGAAAAGTCACTGTTCTCATCATTTGGAACACATGGAAACAAATGTATTTGAATTCCAGACCTCAGCTAGAATCCAGGACCACATGTGTGTCTAGCACCTTAAGTAGCAAATCAATACAGCTCTTCACACAGAAAGCTAAAGGAAACTAAAGTCACCATCCAAATTCATCTCACGTGCAATATGGAATACATTTTCTTTATTTCTTGAGTCTTGAATGGAAAAGATAAAATAATGAAAAATGGTTAACTCCTTAAATACTTACCCCAAAATACCCACCCCTGAGAAACAGCCTGAAAGCTCTAAACCACTGCACCATGAACTTTTATTTATTTTATCAGATTTGAAATACATATGTATGGAAAGCTGCCCGGCAGAAAAGGACCTGGGGGTGCTGGTTGACAGTCAGCTAAGTATGAGCCAGCAGTGTGCCCAGGTGGCCAAGAAGGCCAACGGCATCCTGGCCTGTATCAGAAACAGTGTGGCCAGCAGGAGCAGGGAAGTGATCGTCCCCCTGTACTTGGCACTGGTGAGGCCGCACCTTGAGTACTGTGATCAGTTTTGGGCCCCTCACTACAGGAAAGACATTGATTGAGGTGCTGGAGCGTGTCCAGAGAACGGCAAGGAAGCTGGTGAGGGGCTTGGAGCACAAGTCTTATGAGGAGCGGCTGAGGGAACTGGGGTTGTTCAGCCTGGAGAAAAGGAGGCTGAGGGGAGACCTTACCGCTCTCTACAGCTACCTGAAAGGAGGTTGTAGTGGGGTGGGTGCTGGTCTCTTCTATCAAGTAACTAGTGATAGGATGAGAGGAAACGGCCTCAAGTTGCGGCAGGGGAGGTTTAGATTGGATATTAGGAAAAATGTCTTTACTGAAAGGGTGTTAGCCATTGGAACAGGCTGCCCAGGGAAGTGATTGAGTCATCATCCCTGGTTGTATTTAAAAGACATGTAGATGTGGTGCTGAGGGACATGGTTTAGTGGGCATGGTTGATGGTTGGACTCAATGATCTTAAAGGTTTTTTCCAACCTAATGTTTCTATGATTCTATGTAAAGAGCAATGTCTGTCTCTGAAGTCTTGACTCTCGATATCTGTGTTTGTTTTGGGTGTTCTTTAAATTTGGATCTGTGTATTTCATAACTCTAGGTAATTAACAATCTTATGACAAATGGCTTGATTGCCCCACAAAATTTCTAGTCATGTTGCAGTGTATTTCTAAAGTGCTGAATGACTGAAATAACTACTGAAGAGAGAAATTAAAAAGTACAAAGTTCTGAAGCAGGCAGTGACTGCTGCAACTGTTCACATTTATTATAATTTTTTTTTTATCTGGGCACTGCACAGATTAATAAATTAAGCAGCCTTAACTTTTATTGCTCTTGAGGATAAAAAAAAAAAAGTAAAACATGAAGTAAGATCACTGAAATTATTTCATTTGTGAAAGTGACAGACTGAGACTAACTCCTGAGTGGGCCTGCAGAAGTCTACTGAAGACATTGGCTATCTGTGTAGTGCAATCCAAAACTATACACCAATTTAATGTTAGATCAGCATAATCTATCTGTATGTCACATCCTGTACAGTGGATACTCGTCCCTCACCTAACAAATAACCAATGATGCAAAGTTCGTCAAATTGGCTGCTATTTAATTAATAATGGAAAAAAGTCTTTAGAATGCATTCCAGTCTAAAGCCTTTTAAAAAAAAGATCTCTTTTTGAGATGAAGAGAAAGTTAAACTCAATACCACAGCAGTGTGATGTGGTTTCATGGTCACTGTATCTAGGATTTAATCATTCCTACCTTCTTGTAGAAATGTTGCCCTAAAGCAAAACGCTTCTTTTCACAGTAAGACCAAGTCTAAAATCAGCCAGGAGTTTCCTAAACAGCTTTTGATTCAGTCAGAATAAAAAGAGCAAATTTAAAAGCAGCAGCACATTTTAATTAAAAATATTATTTACTATCCCATACAGATTTTATGAGGAAATAGGTAAAATTATGTATTAGTATTTGTGGCAGAAATGCATTTTTTTTCATGCCAGTTCTTAAGGAAAAAAAAGTAGGTTATGAACACACTGTGACAGAGGTAATTACAGCTCTATACTTTCCAGTTCTCCAGATTTACATATTGAAAAGCTGTCTTCTCCCTCCAGACTTCTGTTTTTGCAATTACATCTAATTCTCATTCTGCAAGTCCCTTCACTCCCAGCCGCCACAGAAACAACTATTTCTTAAACTTGCAAAAAGCTCATTGACTAAAATTCTGAGTCACGTACATAATTCTAGTAAGCTATGACTACCAGTTAGGCTGATGAGCTGCAGTTTCTGACCATCAAAAAAAAGTTACTTTTTTGTTTCTTTGTCCAATTGCTACTCAAGTCTGCAACATGTTTGAGTTTTTGTATTCAGAAGACAAAGCACAAGTAACTTGTGGAAATGCCTCAGGAATTTGAGGAAATCCAAGACATTTCTTTCTTGCAAATATCATAAAGTACAAAAGCTGAAAGAAAAGACACTACCAACAAGATATCTACAAGGACTGACCCTCATTTGCTATTCTCACCTACATCATTCCAAAGTAAAAGTCAAGAAGATTATTTACCTCTATTCCTGTAACATGAAGATCTCTTCCTTCTGTCACAAGAACAACCTTACAATTGCTTTCCCCTACGTTTCAAAATCTTACTTTCTGTTTTCTTCCCAGAGTGAGGAAATGGGGACTAGGCAGGGGAAAGGACACTAAATAAAACATTCCTCAACCCTTATGATAGTAGAAGCTTGTATTATTGCTATTGTGCAGTGCTCTAAGGTAACTTGAGCTACTACTGTTCAGGCCACATGATCCTATAAGCAAAGTATGGTCCTGGCAAGCAATTTCCAGAATTTTCCAAAGCAACTTACCA
Source organism: Pandion haliaetus (assembly GCA_013401275.1). Lineage (NCBI taxonomy): Eukaryota > Metazoa > Chordata > Aves > Accipitriformes > Pandionidae > Pandion > Pandion haliaetus. Next base: position 6,511 of record VYZV01045601.1, read on the forward strand.
ACAATCAGACAAATGAAGCTCAGGATTAAGAAAGGTGGAACAAATGGATACATTCTGTCTTATTTAGGTATTAAAAGAATAAGGACGAGATACATGAAACTGTCTTAGTATACCATGGGGATTTCAGGAAAACTATTTCCAGTCTGCTTCACATGATGGCTGTGAGCTTTGCTGTCTATCAACTCCAGCTTTGAGTTTGAACACCAAAACTTGCAGTATTTCATGTTTTCTCAGAGCAGTTTCAAGTAAATGCTGATTTAATGTGGAGTCTAAATTAATTCTAGAACTTTGAGCCTTCCCACTATGGTTGTCCAACTGCTACCTCCTGCAACCTTCCTATGTGCCATGGTTCTTAAACCTCAGCTAACCTCAGAGATGCTCTGAGAAGACAGTGCTAATAAGAACCGAGACTTACTTTGCTACCTCCAGGATTAATTTTAGGTACAGAAAAAAAAGGGTATCTTTGCAGTAGAAGACAGCTAGCTTCACTGAAAATAAACAAAAGCAGCTAAAACTGGGGCAGGTTTAAATTCCCACTCGCACATCAAGGCTTGCGAGGTGTCAAAATGTCTGATAAATTGAGGCTTGACTTCTCAGATTGCATTTCCTACCTTCGCCCGTATTTCCTCTTTCCTTCTTTTGACAATGCTGTTTTCTCACCATCTGGGACTACAGAGCTGAAAGCAGGGAGAAGCTGCACAGTTTCCACCTTCTCTACTTGCCAAATAGGACAAGGGGATGCCAGTGACACTAAATACACAGCAGTTTAACCAAAAATTAATTCCTTCTGTTTCTTTAGGCACAGCATAATGTTTTGACATCAAATTGGAAAACACAAAGAAAAGAGAAGCTTTCAGATACAAGAGGCAAACTACTCATAAGTCTAAACACATACTGTTTATCCCAGAGCCCTTCCCAATAGTTCAAATAACAAACAATTTGCATCATCTGTCTGCTTAAATCAGCATCTACTGCGTCCGTCACTGTTGGTAACAAGTTGCCAACCTCACTCTCACTGCTTTCAAGATAAAAGTATATGAAATGTGTATCTCTTAATTAAGGTTTGTTCATACATTGTTCAAAATAGTTTTGTTTAAGTAGTATTTTTTCTTTCTACATACCAGTTACCTTTATCTGCTGAACAGTAAAACAAAAATCAAGTAATAAAAAAATCAGTTACCCTGGAAATTCAGATTAAGGTATGTGGTATCTTCCCTAGATGAAAGACTAGACAAAACAGTTTTCCGGTGCCCTCAAATAAAAAAAAAATTGCTTTGGGATGCAATGAAAACACTTTTTTCCACATGTAAGACACCATAAAGTACTATAAGCCTGAAGTGAGAACCTGTACGTTTTCCAAACATACCAAGTGCATTAGTAACAAACTGCTGCTTATAGGCAGTGCCTTGCCTTTCAGGTTTGCAGCTAGTTTTCCAGTATATTTACTTTTCACAGAACCATGTAAACACATGTCCTTAAAGATAGTTTTTATGCCTGTTTAAAACCTTTAAGACCCCACCATATCATATACATTACAGTCCTTACAGTTTCTTGACAGACTCATTTTTCATTCCTATCAAATTTTTAAAGCTAAGAAGTATTGCAGTTATAAATTAATAGCTTGCTTAAATTATTCTATATTGCTGTAGTATATGAAGTTTAAGGTACTGATACCAAAACAACTGCTTTTCATACTGGCACAGTTATACAGACAGATGCAGTTAACAGTGGAAAGAATGGCAGACTTCATTTTATACCCAGAGAAAAAGCTTCTGCTTAACTGCTAATACTTGGAAAGGAATCCTATTAAAACACATATTCACTTCCAGAATGATGACTGAACTTCCAGGTTTTGTTGGAATTGCCTTTTACTATTCCATATTGCAAAGCAGCCAACTTTCAAAGTTTTCCCACCTCCTTTTTCCTGCATACAGTCAGCTGCATTTGAAGAGCCTTGAGATATTTCTAGTTAAATATAGCAAATTTGATTTGTGTATATGTTTTTAGTTAAAGAGTTGGGAGGTCAGAATGGTGCTCTGACAGATCTACCAAGGTGTCCTGGTTATGGCTGGGATAGAGTTAATTTTCTCTCTAGGAGCTGGTACAGTGTTATGTTTTGGGTTCAGTATGCTAAGAATGTTGATAACACACTGATGTTTTCACCTGTTGCTAAGTAATGTTTAGACTAAAGTCAAGGATTTTCCAGCTTCTCACGCCCAGCCAGCAAGAAGGCTGGAGGGGCACAAGGAGCCTGAAGGGGACCCAGCCAGGGCAGCTGACCCAAACTGGCCAATGGGGTATTCCATAGCATATGATGTCATGCCCAGTATATAAACTGGGGGGAGTTGACCTGGGGGGAGTCGCTGCTTGGGAACTGGGCATCGTTCAGTGAGTGGTGAGCAATTGCATTGTGCATCACTTGTTTTGTATATTCCAATCCTTTTATTATTGTCATTGTATTATTGTTAGTACTGTCATTATTAGTTTCTTCCTTTCTGTTCTATTAAACTGTTCTTATCTCAACCCATGAGTTTTACCTTTTTCCTTCCGATTCTCTCCCCCATCCCACTGGGTGGCAGGGAGTGAGTGAGCGGCTGCATGGTGCTTAGTTGCTGACTGGGGACAAACCACTACACAAGACACTGTTACTGCAGAGGAAGATAATAGGTATTCCAGCCAGGTCCCAGGGAAGAGGGATGACTTCCTCACAACCCAGGGACCAAAGACTTCATCGGGGACCTCTCAGCCAGTGCAGAGCTCCTGCTGATCCTGGCCTAGAGCATTTTGCATTAGTAGTTCACCTTGTCCTGGGACAGTAGGTATTTGGTGACTGAGAATTTGAGCCCACCATAGCGTGTGCCCTTCTGTATTAGTCTGGATCATCTACAGCTTCAATCTTCTTTTCTCCCTTTTCTTTAAAAGGAAGGCAGCATCCTACACAGACTTTGCTGAACAGGATACTTTAAATAGCCTTGTAAGCATTTACACACACTTCAGAAAATCCCACTTTAATCTAGTTTAGAAATCACGGCTTAAGATACAAACCACAGTGAATATCTGTGTGGGTGGCTTGAGATACTCCTTTTAGCACATTCTGGTCACTTCAGCACCCACAACTATGGAGCACCAGTTGAAGTCAACACCACGCAAGTACTTCTAAACTTAATAAGGGGAATTTGGCATAATTCCCATACAAGTTAACAGATGTGCATCCGCATGCAGAGAGTACACTAGGAATTACCTCACCAGCCTGAAAACAATGCCTGAACTTCACAGCAAGTGTCCTGAGGGGCAGGAAGAGGCTCTGGAAAATTAAAGTTTGAATTCATTACTCACTAACTCACACAAAAAGTACGGTATTAAGAAATAGTTCTCCATTTCTAAGTTTGCTTAGGTAACTTGACAGGCTTCAGGTTCTGGAACAAATCAGCCAATGACTTTTAAGATCCTACAGTCTAAGAGGACCCTGTTGTAAAAGGGTAGAGTGTTTACTGGAGCTTTTAAAGTGACTCAGATAACTGCACTGTTTTCTTGATTTTGTACTGAATCAATGACTTAAAATAGAGTAGATGAGACTACTACTAAAGAAAATACTTTGCACACAGCAGATGCAAGAAAAGACTCTGTTACATCTGTTCAATACAAAATCCCTAGCTTTTGCTATACAACGGCCTAAGTCAGAACAGCAGTGGGCAAATTATTCCACATTCTTATGACTCAAACTTTCAGATGGACAGAATTCTATAAAAACCTTCACATTCACATGTGGCATGGTAACATCCAAGTCTCAACATAAGCAACTAAAAAAAGCTGGTAGACTTTGACCACTTCAGATTATGAAGAAATTAAAAACCAAACACACACATACAAAAGCCAAACCAAAACAACAAAAAAACCCAGAAACACATCTGTGGGGAAGTACAAGGGGTGACAAAAGAAAAGGCCAAGCAGAAAGAAAAACAAGTTAAGTGGGCCAATGGCTGCAATCCCAAGTCAACATCATACATTATTTTAACTGAAGCCAGTTATGTAAATCCCGTCCATTCAACAACAAAAAAACCCCAGTATCTCAACCTATGAAGCAGTCTACCCATGGTATATAACCCACAACACATTAACTCAGCAAAAGCCACATATCCAGCTTTTGTTGCATCTTATCACTGGAAGTGTAGTAATTAATTACTATGAAGGGATGTTTTTACATGCTGATGTCTTTTGCTGTCTGAATTATTTTCTGCAGACAACTAAACTGAAATACAGCAAGCAACACATACATTTCAGGCAGCCTGAGATGTAAAAGTACGGGGGAAAAAAAAAATCTCTAAAATATGAACATTCTGAATCTTCTAAACTTGATTTAAGTTCATAAGAATAAGACTACCAGTACTACTATTATCAGATCTGGAAGAATCCTCATGTTATGTGTGTCTTATGCAAACACAAAGGATATTTTACATATCAGCATATCCCATCTCTATCCTATGTATCCCCGTAGCAGTCCAGAGACTAATGTTTTTGTATTATTTCATATATATATATATAAATATATATATATGAATGAACAGGCTTCTGAAATGCAATCTTACCCCCCAATTTTTTAGCTGTTCTAAAAAGCGTGAATGCAACAAATTAACTTTAGACACCAATTTTCACAAATTTACATATTAAACACTATCAAGGGAGGTTACAGGTAAGACCAAAAACCTCCACAGGACAGAATCCTGTGCAGTACTATATGGACAGTTCAGCAGATGGCATCCTTGTCACACTTCCAATGCCCATCGTGCTTCTGGAAATCAGTTCTCTGCCCATCTGCAACCAAGAGTTTTCAATGCTTGCTCTTGCACACTGAGTTCAGTAGTTGAGTTCTCTTTTTCAATGGCATCAGCCAAAAAGTATTCTTGATAGAACCCACAAAATAAACAGAGAAATTCTTAAACCTTCCCAAATATTCCTTATAGCCTCAATTATCTGAAGACAAGACAGTATAGTCTCTTGCCAAGATGTTCACTATTTCCTTGTGCTGTTAAACAGCAGCATTTCAGGGTCAGAGGTCACCTCCACTTATTCGTATGCCAATTTGGTTTGCCAAGCACTTTGAGACCATAAGATGGAAGGTAATATGTGAGTAATATTTAAAATTTTGAAATCTTTAAACATGTGAATAGTGATTTGAAAACCAAGTAAAATTGAGACCCTAATAAGGCCAACTTAGGAAGTGCTAAAAATATCCATTTTACAGAAATAAGTGTCTTGCTGAACTGGAACCTAACACTTAGTTTGTGTATTTACCCTCCATTCTTTTCCAATATGCTTTATTCTCCTGCTCCATTTTAAATTTGTACAATGATAGCATTTCTCAAACTGGCTGTTTTTCTTTCAACTATTGATTTATTGCAGCTACCCACTGAGCTTGTTTTACTTCGTGAACAAGATGCAGGTAATTAAAATGTCTAGAAACTAAAGTATATGTGTACTTTGCTACTTCTACTATATCAACACTTACAGACTGACACATCGAAAGGCCCTACCACAATAAAGCTCCTGGTGTTACAGGATTAATTGGTATTTCATAGGCATAATTCTTACAGGAATATACTCCAGGTAGTCCTTAGAGGCCCCAAATTTTCTGCCCAGTAACGTGGAAGACTATGCTCTTCTCTTTATTCATAACTCAATTAAATGAAATTTGGCTTCAGATTGAATCTCTCAGCTCGGAAGCTAAGAAAACCCAACCTGAATATGCCCCTGGCTATTACTTAACACATGAAATTTGGAAACAGGTTTAAGACACAACTGATGACTCATGCTTAATGAGAAAAATAGATACCCTACAGACATAGAAATGTCACAAAAAAAAAGAAAGAATCTAGATATAACTCTTACACAGAGATACACTATAGAAAATAGTATCTTAATCTTTGAATGATTTACTGTGTTAACATAGCACTAATTTTTAATTTGCAGTAAGATTTTACTGCTTATAGTAGCTTTTCCTTTGTAAAATTTTTTTCCTGTGAAAATTACTCTGAAAAATAATCTATACTGCCAGTGTTACAAAAGGAGTTTTCTTCATTAATTTATTTTAGAGCACAAAAAAAAATAAGCCCCTATTTCTTTGCACTTTATAGATCCAAGCCTTTGCAACTGACCTTATTTTTCTACTGTACTATACACATTGTACTACACTATTATGAGGGGCAACATCCTTTTCATCACATTTCATAAAACCAAAACCAACTGTTAATAACCACCACCCCCAAAAGAAACTCATTACCACCTTAGAAATGTTATTAGTTACAAGTGAAAAAAACTGTTTCCAGTAATTTCAATGATCACTAGCATTGTGTTTACTAAACATTAAGATCATAATTTCCTTTACATTTTTATCAAACAGGATTGTTAAAACCCACATAATGTGAGTATGTTTCACTGTAATATTTTCACATTCTACATCTGACAGGATTCACTGTTTGCTTCTTAGGAGATTAACAGTTTAACAGTAGTTCAGTTGGGATGTGTCTATGTTTGACCTGCCTGAGGAGACAACTGTTTCCAAAGGAAAACAGAACACAGGAAATGGCCCACTGGCAAAAGTACTAAGACCACCTAAACAGATAAAAAAAGTCTCTTATAATTTTGTTATTTTACATACTGCTGTAACTATGTTGCTTCCCTTTGTACTTTGTGCAAAAAAAACCCAAAACCCCTAACCAAACAACAACCCACAATTATTTTCTCCTCTTTAGCTTGGCTTGTAATGAAAGTACTTTTCAGGTAAAGAGACACTCACCAAAGCCTTCCAAGCACTTCGGCCCTACCAAAATGGATACAGAGAAGGAAAACTAACAGACCCAAAGGCCACGAAATATTTTTTGACACATTAGGTCTAGCCTCTTAATGTATCACTTAAAGTCATAGCTGAAATGTTAAGTGAAGCCAGAAGAGAAAATATATTTCAGTTTGGAAATGTTTCAAAGTTTCATTTTAGATCCCAGGTCAATACTGAAGTGTAATTTAATCAGTCTGTATAGATTGCGCTAATTTTGTCCATCATCTATAGATGCCAATAATAGAAGCTACTACAGACTTACATTCCAATTTTCTTCTACCAAGTGCCGATTATCATCAAGTCAAAGCCCCCAACAAGCAAAAAGACAAAAAAAATTCATTAAAATATACAGACGCCCCAAAGCAAAAATCTCACTGATACCGTAAATCAGTTAAATAGAAACCAAAACTGATTAAAAAATGAAGTCAGAACTTTCAAAAAGTTATTTTTATACTATACATTAGTGGCCACCATTCAATTTAAGATAAATAAGGGGCATTCAGTAGTATAGCACCCAAGGGCTATAGCATGCACTTACTTCAACTGCCAAAGACAATTTTGATACTGTCTAGCAGACTTTACTGATATGTCATTTTTTCTGAAAGATTAAAACCAGTGACTCTCTCCCTCCTCCAATAATAAGGAACCACAAAAGTCCTTCTCCTCCTTCACAGGGCAAGAAGTTAGCCACTATTTTCAACACTTCCAATATATACACTAAAATACAAGACCTTGTTTTTTTTAGAGGTTGAATGATGGAATCAGGAGATAATTAGTGAAGTGTGTACCTCAAGAGCTGCAAAAGAATGCATCAACATCCATGTTTTATGAACTGAGTTGGCCTTTTGAAGGGTTATTAATCATCTCTACAGAGGGCCAATTGAGCTAATGATGCCGGTCCTCTCAGTTATGCTCTATGGACAGGGAATGCATACTAATGCCTGGTTTGAAACAGATCAGCAGATTCGTGTTTGAATACGATCTCATCTAAGCTTGATCTGCTGTGGCACACTTCATGGAAAAAATAGAAAACACAAAATCTCTTCCTCAGACAATATAAAATGCACCAAAACTGTTACACATCTAGCTCATGCATCTGCTTTACAAAACAAAGCAACAAAAAACCCCAACCCAAACCAAAACACAAACCAGAAATAAAACCATTCTGTTACAAGCATTGTTGCTTGTTTTGTTTGTTTTGTTTGTTTTTTAAAACCATCTGAACAATGGGATTTTATCTGTCCAAGTAGATAACCTATGAATTATTTGGCTTGAAGTGTGTGTTTTGCATGACTGAATTGGATCAATTTCATACCAGAAAACAGCCAGTGAAAGTATAAATGAATTGACAGTACACAAAGGATAAGGTAAAGGAAACTCACACACAGAGGAAAGAATACTTTCTTTAAAGCAATATCCATAGTGTTCCTGAACACAATACACTAGTATCAGTCTTTGAGAGGAGAATACCAATTATTTTCTTTTGCTAATTGTGTATATGGAGTAATGCATTTATATTTATAGCCGAACTAAATCTGGGTGGAAGGAAAAAAAAAAAAAAAAATTCAGATCCTGATTTCCTCTACCTTCAAAGGTTAAAACTAAAGACATTTTGAAGGAGATAAATGCAACAGTTTGAAAGACCTTGAAAGGATATTAAAAACAAACAAACAAACAAACAACAACAAAAACCCCAAAACCAAAGATAAAGAACAGGCATGAAATATGAAGAAAGTATCACAGAAATCAAGAATCTGAAATATTTTAAATAGTTTCACTATCTAGCAGAAGTTATACAACTATGACACTCAACGGTACGAACTTGTATCAGCAGGTATGCCCCCTTAGCCTACAGTCCAGCTGTGATTGCTGCTGCAAGAGCTATAAAGGGGTGGAGCTACCTGCTGTCTTGGTGGGTAGCTGTACAGAGGACATCACAACTACTGCTATCAAACTAAAAAAAGAGTTATTCCCACAAACAGTCACATATCAGGAGAGGAAAAATACAATGCCACAGTAGTGCAAAAAAGCCCTAATCCACAGAAAAAGCCCTAATCCACAGTAGTATCTGAAGGACAAACCAGGAGAAATACAGTAAGATCACTTTAAACCGGGGGGGGGGAAGCTAAAAAAAATCTGGGTATGAAGAAATGCTGCAAAAATACCCCCAACTATCTGCATTTCGCCAAATGTCTCCTTACACAAAAACTGTGTCTGAACATAAACAGAACTCATATTACAAGTACCACTGTAATACCTTGCAGATTTGTTCCTACTGTTGTCACTATTCATTATACAATGCAATGAGGGATTTATTTTAAAATGGATGAACTACTCATTAAGTCTCTCCGTACTTAATTCTTCTGACTGATTTTTAGCTTTTCCATGGTAAGAAATAAGGTGCAGACCAGCATATGATCAGGCAAATTTGGTACCTGGCAAGACTGTTTTGATGTGAAAAAACACAACAAATTCCAGTGGGTTTTCTAAAAGCATCTATTTGAAGTTATGATCTCTAAACACAACCACCTCTAAAGAGATACACAGCCTGCAAACTGAAATCTGACAGTGCAGCTTTCTCGTCTCATGACATTTTATTGTCTCATGACTGATTTTTTCAGTCTTTTGCAGTGCATTGGAGGTAACAGTGTGGATAACATATACTACACTACATGTTTTACAAGAAACTCTCTGGAAACATGCTTGATATGGAAAACACCTTTGGTTTCTTCCAACCAGACACCACAAGAATCAAACAAGACCAGATGAAAGTAATTATTTTGACTTCTTTAAAACTGGACTCACTAAACCCCCTACTTCTTGTGTCTACAGTAATCTAGCAAGAAGGCTCAGCGCACTTGCTGCAGAAGTCATGAGAAAATGGGTAATTTGTGTTCACTTTCATAAATCTATTGCAACACTTAACCTAAAGCAAAAAAAATTAGGTCCACCCATTCTATGCTAAGGTACAGAAACACACCAAATAAAACCACGTCCAACCAATTGTTACGGAACAAATATGTAACAGCCGTCACTGAAAAGTAAAGTAAGATTCAAATATCAACTTTAATAAGTACTGTGGAATTTCCTCGTGAGGGAGATTAATCTGGGAAGTTAAAATCAAGTGCAATTTCCTTCACGGCATGATATTGTTACCATCTTGCCACACTTCTCTGCTAGATTTTGGAAAAGATAAACAACAAACTTATGACCCAGCAGAGATACTATGGCAAAACTTACCAGGAGTGAGGATAAACACAGTTTAGTTTTATCTTGATAAAAGCTCCCCTCTCTCACTAAATATCTTGCATTTACCAGCATCCTATTTCTTAAGTAATGCTCTTGTTATTAAAAGCAAAGTTAATTCAGGACTAACAGACATCTCCAAACTCAGTCTTCAGGGGAAAAAACAGTCCACTGATACCAGTGACAGCCTTACGAAGTTCCCAGCATGTTCATAAAGAAATTAAACCTAAATTTAATACTCTCTCCTCTTCCTCCAGAAAAGTTTTTTGCTTGTTCCAATTCCATTATGAAGCTTTAAAGAAGCTCCTGTTGTATAAAGCACTCAGATTCCCAAAACATTTGTGATTTCATGACAGACTGGAATTACTTTGTCCAAATATGCTGGAGTTCCTCCACCACCTCCTGCTCATTTATACAATTCAGAACCACAGAATTGAAACAGACCTCTCAAGGTCATCTAGTCAAACCCCTGCTTGAAGCAGGGCAAACATTAACATTCAGTGACATTGCTTAATGGCAAAACATAGTAAAACTAAGTGCATAACTTCACTTCCCCATAGTGATTTTATATTTTTTTTTTCTTTTCCCTTTTAACCAATTGGTATTTCCCTGGTTGTAACTCATCACCTTTGCATCCTAGTTTTCTACTGTACACATCTAAGAATCTAGTTCTACCTTCTCAACAACCATGAAATATTTAGGAGTGGAAGGCTACAGTTAGATCCCCCCCGGCCTCATCTTCCCTTTTGATCTTTTCTACACAAAACCAGTTTCCTCAGTCTCTCCTCCTGTCACATGCTACAGCTTCCTCAATACCTTAGTTGACTTGTGCTAGACTCTGAAGTTTAACAGTATGCGCCTTGCACTAGGAAGCTCAAAACAGGTTTCCAAATGCAGTTCCATATGCCCAGCAGAGGAGAATAATCACTCCTGCTGATCCACAGGCTACGTTCGTGTTAATGGAGCTCAAAATGCAACTCATCTTCACTGCTGCAAGGGTGGTCCATGGACCCCAGTCCAGCCTGTCTTCCCCTCGAGGCTGCTCCTGACTCAACCAGCTAGGCCCCAGCCTGAGCAGTGGATTATTCCAGCCCAGGTGCAGGATTTTGCATTTGTCTTGGTTGAATGTCATGAAGTTCCTGTCGTCCCATTCCCCCATCTAGAGTCTGCTTATAAAAAGTCCTATGTCCTTCCCTGTGTATCGATTACTCCCCTCCAATGTGGTATCACTTGCCAACCTGAGGGAAGCACAGCACATCCCATTGTCCTGGTCATAGACACAGAGATGAACTAGGCTCGGCACCAGGATCAGCCCCTGCACCATGCCACCCGCAGCTGGCCAGTTAGACTCCAAACCACTGAGAAGAAACAGAATCACACCTTTGAGCCCTGTGGTCCTCCCAGCTCTTCCCCTCACCTAGCAGTCCACCTCTCCAATCCAAATTACCCTATCTGCTTACAAGGACGGAAAGGGAGAGCATTGAAAGCTGTGCTACACTTCTACATGACTATGTTCCCATATGATAACTGAATGGTACTAGATTCACTTGAGGAATTACAAATTCCATTACAAGCATCAATACATTGATTTACTGTTGTAATGCAAAACAGTAAGCTATATAAAACTGACGTCAAATGTCAGAAGATCTATTAATACATAATTTCTACCCTCACCAATGTTCTACTTTAGCATTACTTAATTACTGAAGGCTCTGGGCCTAACGCTGAAAATCAGACCAATTATATAATGCCAAACATAGTGTCTAAGGGCCTAGCACTGAGCAGATTTGCAAATGAAAGTTGATTTGCAAATTTCAGTTTAAGTAATGTTTACATAAGCTTATAGTGAAAGCTTGAATGGACTCTAAAAATACAGAGAAATTACATACCTATTACTCAACTGACCTCTTACTTGGTGTCAGCATTTTCTTCTGATCAAATTCTATATGCTTAACATTTACGTCACAGTCATTTTTAGTGTGCTGACTACACTGTAAAAGATGCAAGCACTTTAAAATGAGGGGATTAAGTAAAAGAAAAAACCCACAATATTTCTGCCAAATTACCCATTCCTCCACTTCTCCCCATTCAAATTTAAATTCCTATCAAGAAACAGAAGAATCTCCAAACACCAGGAGTAACAACTGGAATTTCAACATAACAACTAACCAACTCCTATTTTTCTTGCATGAAATTTATTACTATGCAAGTTACATGCATTTCTGTATTTGTATTTGCCTTTTTAAACATTTTTCTGTCTTGGCTATGACTTTTTGGAATTTCTTTCTTATTCTCAGCTTTACATACCCCTAAAGCAGACAATTCACATCCTGAAAGGAAAGCTCCTACATCTAATCTGATATTGTATGTATAGCAGAGCATTTGTTTGATTTTCCTGTTCTCTAATACACAGTATTAATATATTCTATTACTCTAAGCCTCATTGCTTGTAAATTTGCTGCTAATAGTTTCTTCCCACTGCATAGTTTAGAACCAAAAATCACCATGAGTGTTGGCTTGTCTGCTGCCTAGTCTATGAAGGCTATCCTGTAATTACCCTGTTAGAGTCATCCGTAGATACTCATTGATAGAACCAGTCAAATGGTGCAGCAAAGAAGAAAATATATCTGCTGTCCTTACTGTAAATTGTTTAGTTTGAATGTATCAATGCGTTTCTCAAGGGCTTGAAACTACATTGAAATTTGTTATATAAGATGTGAACAGAATGGCCTTGAACTTGGAACTACAACAGTGGCAGTAATAACTCCATAGCTTTTTCAGTTTCCTTAAGCCTCTACCCTATGTGAAATAAAATTCCTTCAAAGCTTGCTGAAAGTCTTAAACATATTAAACCCTTCTAGTAGTAGCTAGAGAGACCGAAAATTAGCCATGTTCTCCTCAAAGTTAGCCATGTTCTCCTCAAAATAAGACAATGGTTTCCCTTTTTAAACTAAAAAAGGGCAATAGTTTGCTTTTTTAAGATAAGAAAGTGCAACATAAAATTACTTTATAAAAATTAGAATAAAAATGCAGTTCCATTTCTTAAATTATTAATAGCTGTAGACAAACCAAAAAAGTGGAACTGTGTCCCAAGTGATGCATTTGCAAAGCTTATCAGTATCACTGCAACACATGCACTTGTATTCAGCTTTGGCAATTCATAAAGTAAATTCTGAACATTGATTAAAAGCTACCTCAAAGCACCTCGCTAAGATATTCCCTGAAGAATTTATGTAGCATGAGCAGAAATAAAGAATATGTTTTAGAAGATATTTACAGATTTTACCACATTCTGTGCTTCTTTGTTGTGAATCTCTATACTTGAGACATAATTGCAAGTGTACAAATGTATGAAGTTAATTATTCTGCCAGTTTTTTAGACTGTTCCAACAGTCTAAAAATAGCCTTTCCAACGACAGCATCATAAAGTAAATTGTCACTACTTCCTTCACCTCCTATCAGTAACACTACATATTTTCACTGCAGATTAGGAAAGATTTCCTGGTAAATCAATTAATGATACAGCTCTAAGTTTATGTAAGAAAAAAAGTTATTGCACAACATCCTTTGAAATTACATTTGGCATGTGACATCAGGATGAACCAAGTACTTAAATCCTAAAATTCAGAACATAATTTACAGGTATTGACTTATTAGTTTAAAAGTATTAAGAAAGAAAATGGTATACTTATAGATCGATGACAGGCATAGCTACATCTTTAATATAACATTCAGAAATCGTATGATGAGAGCTAACCAAGAAAACAAGAGTCAAAACTTCCTAAAGAAAATAAGCCTCCTTGAAAGTAGTGAGTTTTGTCACTAAACTCAAGCTTCAACAGCTTTGTCCAGTGATTTCAAGTGATTTACATTGCCAAAAGGACCCCTCAAAAGCATTCATTTTAGTGAATAAAGTTTTTATAATTCTACAAAACCAATATGGCAGTCTTAAGTTAGATTTAATTAAAGAATTAAAATATTATGAAATGATAAGCTTTTGGTATATCACTATCCAACTATTAAAAGCAAAAGTGACTTACAAAAGATAACCTACTTTACTGAGAACTTTATAACTTATTGAAGACAAAAGACATGAAGTCCTTCTCCATGGACTGTAGTATATTATGCAGTCTGTCCAGTTGGTCTATGGGCTGTCAAGAGGAAGTAAATCCCAGTCCAACCTCAATTTAAACACATGGCCTTTACATCCACTTATGAGCTGATGCAAATCAATACAAATCCTTTGATGACTGTCTATACTGTGATCAGATGTTTTGTAGATTTAATAAGCAAGAGGACGACAACAAAGTTCTGCCAAAGCAAGAAGAGAAGCAAGTTCAGTGTCCCTAGCGGTTCCAGCTGATGGTTTCTTATATTTAAGAATT
>VYZV01045616.1:0-10214 GCA_013401275.1 Pandion haliaetus
GTTCTGGGTTCTGTATTAGCTTAGAATTTTTGTGCTAGTAATTACAACAGAGAGAAGGGGGGGTGGGGGGTGTTTGGGGGCTCTTTTTGTTGCTGTTTGGTTTTGTCTGTTTTTTGGTGTACTGACTTTGGTATACACTGTGATTTCACCTGAAGGCTGTGGCTGAAATGAAGCTCTGTCATGAATGTCCAAATGAAAACTGGCCAAATGTAGCAAGATGAGAACAGAAAAAGCAAGGGGGACTCCTTGGAATAGTAGACTCTGAAAACATACATAAATGTTGATGCAGACATTTGATTTTTTTTGTTGTTGTTGTTTTGGTCGTGTAATAAACAAATGTATTTTTGAACCACAGACTCCACTGTCTGCCTGGGATATGTGGAGTCATTGGCTCATTTAGCTAGCTTCTGTTACATAGCTTTGAGTAATGTAGAAGCTACACAGATCACCAAAAAGAGCCACTCTTTCCAAAAGCTAGAGGTATTCTAATTGTGAGTTAATTTTATTAAAGTCCCAGTGCAGCTGACAAGTTGTTTGGTAGTTTTTATTGGTTTAAATTTTTTAATTTGCAATTCACTGTGTGTCAATGGACACAAATAATGCTTCTTTTTTTTTATTTTTTTTTTTTTTTTAATGTTTACTATCTGCAGAGAAAGCACACAAGTAATTTCTGTATGGCTGTGCTCACACTTTTGACATAAGCCTTTGCAAATGTATGCTTGCACAAATATTTCTGAGGTGAGCTTTTTTCAACCCAAAAAAAGCCCACTCCAAATGTCTGTGTATATGGATTTCACCTGAAAACAGAGGTAAAATTAAAATGGGGCTTATTTTTTTTTTTTCAAATGTTGATTTTCATATGTAATGGTCTCACCTGATTTGTTTAAATATACTTATTTGGAGATGCAGAGTTTTTAGTTTCTTTCTGCAGTCTTTATGTCACGTAAATCGCTATTGATTTATGTAAAGATTCAGGCAGTTTTCATACTGCTTTGCAGAGAAAAACTGCATTAAAAGTGCAGTACCTTCCTGAGGATTCTAAGCCAAGACTACAGAAATGAAAGAATTTTTTTTTCTTAGTTATTGGCTACCATGTAATCTAAGGTTGTTCTACTACTTGAAGCATGTAGGGAGAACAACGTAGTCACTTCAATCATAATTTTTTCCATGTGAATAACCCATTGCATGCTGTTACTAGTCTCCATTTGTCATTTGAGTGACAGCATTGTCTTCCAGGTAGTTGAAATTCTTTCCTTTCCATGGTATTTCATGAACATTTTCACTTCGTGCAGGAAACACCAGTTGATGTGGATAGTTCAAATAATGAGGAAACTGGGTTTTTTTCTTCCTCTTCTTTCCTCTCCCTTATGTTGTGGGACAGGAAGACAGAGAGTATGGATAAGTTCATTAGGTCCAATGGAGACAAGTGTTTTATGACCTAGAGTTGTCTCCAAGTACAGTATTAATACCAGATTATAGCAATAGCAACAGTTTTAATTCTTAAATTACTTTCACTAGGTTTTCCTTGTTGATAAATATAATTTCCAGTTGCAGATAAAAAGCATTGGACTGGTGGGCACTTGAAGTAATACCAGTTCTTTCAGTTTCTCAATCCCGAATTCATGACCATGTATACATCCTAATGAAAAACCCAATACGGACTAAGTTCAAGGGGAGGAGAAAGTGTTACTTAAAACTCAAACTGTCTGCAGAAAGTTCTCTAGCACTCTTAAGCCTTTTTCCCTAGGTGTTCAGTTTTGAGGAGGTGGAGGTGTTGATTTTACACATGCCTTTTCATTTTGTCTTATCTTTTGGGTTCTCAGACATAGGACTAGTTTGTTTTCTTTCCTTTTCTAGAGGCAATGTGACAGATACCTTGTCCTCATAGACCTCAAGAGAAGTTATATACCACTTGGAGTACCTGTTTCTGAGCTGCCTTTTTTTTTTAATTTTGGTTAGTTGATTTGATTTGAAATGGTTAGTTGATTTGATTTGATGTGGTTTTAAGGATCTTTGTTTTAAACTTTTTTTCACCACCACACCCTTTTTTACTCTTAGAGTAAAAATTAAATCCCTATATTCTTTAGCTAAGGATTTAGCTGAAAAGTTGTGAGATTTTTTGTTGCTCTGAATTTCTAGACAAGATAATATCATCTTTTGTATGACTATGTAATGCTTTATCAATGCCAGCTAATTAATCCATTTGCTTTTGCTGTGGACTAATTTTGATTAATTATTCAAAAGGAAGCTCATTCTTCAGTACTGGTCCCCTCCCCAGTGTGGGACTTTACATTTGCCTTTGACCTTCACAGGGTTCTGTCAGCCCATTTCTTGAGACTGTTGAGATCTGTCTGAATAGTAGCCTTGCGTTGCCCATGAATGTGCTGCAAGTCACTCTGTCCAATTGTCCAGGTCATTAATGACACATTGTTATGGGTTTGTGTGGCGTGGTTTTCCTTGGTGGCAGGGGAGGGGGGCTGCAGAGGCGGCCCCTTTAAGAAGTTGCTGGAAAATTCCCTGCTGCCAAAATGTCGGACCCACCTCTGGGAGGGGAGTGATGGTGGTAGCGTTTCTGGGAGAACAGATTTAAGAAGGGGAACCGGTAGTGTGGGGGTTGGGAAACGTGAGAGGAACCCCTCTGCAGATACTGGAGTCAGTGAAGAAGGAGGGGGAGGAGGGGCGCCTGAGGAGGCTGATGGCCCTGCAGCCCGTGGTGAGAAGGCAGGCTGTCCCCCTGCAGCCCATGGGGGTGAACGGTGGAGCAGAGGCTCCCCAAGATGGCCGTAACCCCATGGTAAAAACTGTGCTGAAGCAGTGTGAGACTGGAGAGCAGCCCGCGGAAAGGACCCGCGCCAGGGAAGTTCAGGAAGAACTGAAGCCCACGGANGTGAGGAATCTTCCCCCTGAGGAAAGGAGTGGCAGAGATGATGTGTGGCAAGCTGACTCAACCCCCATCCTCTGTTCCCCTGCGCCGCTGGGGGGAGGAGGGAGAGAGAACTGGGAATGGAGCTGAGCCGGGAAGGCGGGAGGGGGGGGGGGAGGTTGTTCTGATGTTTGGTTTCCCTTCCTAATACCCTTGTGTTTTGTTTTTTATTTGATTGGTAGTCAATTAAATGGATTTTGTTTCTTCCCCAAGTTGAGCCTGTCTTTTGCCCGTGACCATAAGTGGGGAGTGATCCCTCCCAGTCCTTGTCTCGACCCACGAGCCTGCCTTTGGGTTTTCTCCTCATCCCAACGTGGCCAGGCGAGGGGGTGGGGAGCGAGTGAGCGGCTTCGTGGTGCTTTGTTACCGACTGAGCTGAAACCACGACAGACATTAAACAGAACTGACCCTGGTAGCAATCCCTGAGACACCCACGTAGTATCTGGCCACCAATTGGCCTCTGTATGCTGACAGCAATCCTTTTAGCCCAATGGGTCATCAAGTTTCCAACCTGTTTTATATGGTTATCCAGTGCGCATTTTGCCGGTTTCTCTGTAAGGGCTATATGGGAGGCTGTCAGAAGCCTTGCTAATGTCAAGATAGGCAATATGTTCTGCTTTCCTCTAGTCCACAGTCATCTGATACAGAAGGTATCCAGGTTAGTCAAGTACAATTTGCTCTTGGTAAATCCAAGTTATGTCCACATCATTTTTCTCACTTGCTGTCTTCCCTATTGAAGTATGAAATGTTTGACCATTTGGCCTCTCAGTGGCTAATTCCTGAGCTTGGCCTCATTTTGACTTTGGGAAATATTTGCCATTTCCAAATCTAAGAAAGAGGTGGATTTAAATTCCTCACCTGTACCTACTCTTTAGTGCACCTGGCGATTACCTTCACAGGATGACTCCCAAGACAAGCGGTCTGCAGTTTCACTGTTACTCTGATTAAGAGATTTGAGACCATATTTATGACTAATTTTTTTGTACTAGTGAAAGGAGTATCTAGCAGTAGCAGTGCTACTTTGAGACTCAAGATGTTGACTAAATTTCCTCATCTGCCAGAAGTTTCTTCTGTTGCAAAGATAGCTTAGCTTAACTTCCTTGAAGTCTGTCTGGCTCCAGGAAAATGGCTACTCTTAGAAAGAGCGATGGAACTGAGCTGAGCAGAGGAAATGTTGAATTTTCCCTTCATTATGAGTTTATATTGAGTTTCTAGATTGAGTCTCCTAAAGTAGGCCTAACCCAAATAAATGTTTCGGGCACAGACAGAGAATAAGATCTCAGGACAGTGTTTGACTTACTATTCGTCTTAAAGGTAGAGTGAAAACAGGCTTTGTGTTTTCCATGTGACCTTGGGCAAGATATCACACTCACAGCAGCTTGTTCCTCTGCATGTATAGTGGGCTAATAGCATTACTCAGCATTTTATAAAGGTTGTGAGGATATATCCAGTGAAGTTGATGAAATATACATATGAGCAAGTTGTGAACCATATGAATACTTCAGGTAAATGAAAATATTACATTTTTCGTTTCAGCTCTCCAGAATAGATGGTACACTGGCAATTTTAGATGCAATTCTATGCACATCACATCTGGTCCAGTAGCAGGTTGATATTGAGAAATGATGCCCAGCTTCCTGAGTTGCAGGGTCTGCCGTCTTCCTTGTGTTGCTGCTAGTGACCATGTGGCCAGAGGCTAAGCTGATCAACTTGCTGATTTTTACAGAAAATTTACTTACCTCTCTTCCCAAATGAAATTGCTAACTTTCTTTCAGATAGGTGAGCCAATCTAGCAATCATGTTGCTGCAGGTGAGCCAAATTTGATGTAGAGGAAGGAGCAGGAATGTGAGGAGAGGAGCTGATCAGAAATCTCCATTTTGATGGTTGTTGTACTTGGGTTGGTTGAAATGCAAAGCAAAATAGCATCTTTAGGGATGTGTTTGACTTCGTCGTGGCCTCCTACAGAGCGTTCTTTGTAGCTCTCTGTCTCTTTCAGAGTAGGAACCTAGGTGGCTGTGGCCCAAAGTTGTAGGCTATTGCAATACACAATGGTATTTGAGGACAGCTGACTTCAATTACCTGTTCATTCCAAGTCAGTATCAAGATTAACCATTATCCAGGTAGCTTTCAGAACATAAAATTCTACTTACCCAAATCAAAGCATTACAGAGAAAATGTTTCCCAAAATGACAAGACTAGGTTATTTCTGCAGACCTCCTCCTTGCTTCCGAGGTAAAGCTCCGACTTGCTTGGAAGTTCTTGAATTTAGAAGATGTGTCCTTACTGCCTTGCAGAACATGGAGCCAAGAGCGAACTGAAGCATATCATTGCCTTTTTGACAGGTGGAAGCTTAAATGCTATCATATTATAAGCTAACATATTCCTAGGGCTCCTTTTTACACTTTTTTGTCTGAACAAGGGCTTTTGTTTGGCTGCAAGGTGAATTTGAGCTCAAGGACAATCTGGGTCTTAGTTTTGAAAGGCAATATTAGTATGAACACTTAATTAAATCTGCTTCAGAGAATCTTACTGACCTTATGCAACTTCAGGTTTTTTGTCCTCAGTTTTCTAGCATACTAATTTAACTATTGTTTCCTCTCAGGAAGGGTGAAACTTCGATGCATGTGTTATTGGACTTTTTTGATTAAAATTGTATTGCTAGTACAAATTCCTAATGCTGCTTACCAGTTGCTTTATTTCCCACATAACGTGCTTCTTATCTGGCTCCTTTAAGGAGCGCACTTAGGCACACGTGACACACACTCTTTTATAGTATTAAATACTATATGCATACTCTGTGTGGCCATAGCTTCTCACAGCAAGTTAGGAAACTTATCCTCAAATACTTGGATAAACAGTGCAAGATGTTATTGTTGACACTGGAATAAAAGAATTAGGTCCAGAAATGTGGATCTGCAGACACAGTGGATGTTATAAAAATTGCTTCCGTGGTGTATGGTATTCATAATATCAGATGGAAGAGATGATGTAAAATGAAAAACTGTAAATTGAGCCAGCCTGATCTGCTTGCTCTATTGAGAATAACTTCATGCAACTCCTAAAACATCTAAAAGATGTAGAATTCTCCACAAATGGAAAAATCCAGAAGCATTGTAATTCTTGTTCTTTCTTATGCTTGAGGGGGGAAAGAAACCAAACCTCTGAGCTGTTCTCTATTTTAATACCAGATTAGGAAGATACTGAACACAGTCAAGCTCTGTATGTGGGTTCTGCTCTCAAAATATACAGTGTAAAATATACTAGGTTTTGCTAAATATCTTATACAGAAATACCTGAAGAAGAAGAAAAGCATAAGGAAAACCTAGAAAACTTGGATCAGGGAGGAAAGAAGCTCAAGGCAGGCTTGGGAAGAAAGGTTCTGCAGGTAAACTCACTGCTATGCTTTCACAGAATGGTTGAGGTTGGAAGGGACCTCTGGAGGTCATCTGGTCCAACCCCACTGCTCGAGCAGGGCCACCTAGAGCAGGCTGCCCAGGACCATGTCCAGATGGATTTTTAATATCTCCAAGGAGGGAGACTCCACAACCTCTCTGGGCAACGTGTGCTGGTGCTTGGTCACCCTTGCAGTAAAAAAGTGTTTCCTGATGTTCAGATGGAACCTCCTGTGTTTCAGTTTGTGCTCATTATCTCTTGGCCTGTCACTGGGCACCACTGAGAAGAGGCTGGCTTCATCTTCTTTCATAGAATCATTTAGGTTGGAAAAGACCTTTAAGATCATCTAGTCCAACCATCAACAATGCCCATTAAACCATGTCCTGAAGTGCATTGTCTACATGCTTTTTGAATACCTCCAGGGATGATGAGACAACCACTTCCCGGGGCAGCCTGTTCCAATGCCTAACAACCCTTTCAGNCCCCCCCCCCCCCCCCCCCCCCGAACTTCCTCTTCTCCATGCTGAACAGTCCCACCCAGCTCTCAGCCTTTCCTCATAGGAGAGATGCTTCAGTCCCTTAACCGTCTTCATGGCCCTTTGCCGACTCTCTCCAGTAGCTCCATCTCTCTTGCATTGGGGAGCCCAGGACTGCAAGTGTGGCCTCATCAGTGTGGAGTAGAGGGGAAAGATTACCTCCCTTGACCTGTGGCAATGCTCCTTCTAATGTAGCCCAGGATACTGTTGGCCACCTTTGCCACAAGGGCACATTGCTGGTTCATGTTGAACTTGGTGTTCACCAGGATCCGCAGGGTCTCTTCTGCAGAGTTGCTTTCCAGCTGGGTGCCCCTGGCTTGTACTGGTATGTGTACTGGTGAGGTCGTTCATCCCCAGGTGCAGGGCTTTGCACTTCCCTTTTTTGAACTTCATGAGGTTCCTGTCAGCCCATTTTTCCAGCCTGTCGAGGTCCCTCTGGATAGCAGCACAACCCTCAGGCACATCAGCCACTCCTTCCAGTTTTGTATCATCCACAGTCTTGCTGCAGGTATACACTGCCCCTCATCCAGATCATTAATGAAACTGTTGAATACGACTGGACTTGAGTATCTATCCCTGGGGCACATCACTAATTACTGGCCTCCAACTACACTTTGGGTCACTGATCATCACCCTCTGGGCCTGGCCCTTCAGCCAGTTTTCAGCCCACCTCACTGTCTGCTCATCCAGCTCATACTTCGTCAGATGCCCTTTGAGGATCTAATGGGAAACCATGAAAGATCAAGTACAAAACCATGGTTATGCTTGCACAAATCTATAAAACCAAAACAAATTACCATCTCATTTCATTTTTTCTAAAGCCACTGGAGCAATTATTTAAACCAGCAGGCAGTCTTTGACAGATAGTTAGTAACACATTTGGTTACATATCTATGTAACTTTATAAATTACATTTTTTCGTTAAATTGTAGCCTATGCATGCAAACAATGTAGCACTGAGACCTATTAACCAATAGCTATTGCACTGGTGAAAGATCACTTAACAAAACCACGTGTAATAGGTGTATTGTATACAACTTTTTCTCAGAATGTAAAGGTTGCTTTGCTGGGAAATGTGAAAAAGAAAAATGGTGTAATAAGATAGTGTATATACCTGCTATCAACTCTTACAGCAGTATATGTTTCATAATTGGATCACTGGAAGTATGCCCATGAAATATGTTCATCTCTTAAGTAAATCATAAAAAAACAACACTGAAAGGAAGATTGAGTCACATAGTCCATGTTTATGCCTCTGGATTAACTATAACTAAGTATAATACTTAATTGTGGGTGAAGCTATATTTTAAACATCAGGATAAAGAATGAAAATAGTGGCTTCTGGTAAGAAAATATTTAGAACTTACTATTCTTGTGTTTTTGCTGTCCAGAATTATGACCAATGCATCTGTCGTTTTTATTACAGTTCATATAAAAATTGTGAAATAATGTTCTTTGCTTACAAATTTAGCAAGTCCCTGTGGGTTATTAATACATTTACTATTATTTTTTATGCCCAGTTTTACTGTTTTATCTTAAAATAAGATAAAGAAGTTCAGTTCAAAGAAAGTGCTGCCTCTCATAAGCAAATGTAACTTGCATTATAATTATATTAGGATTTTGAAATAAAGTAGGTGTGCAAATTGTTTCTCAGAACATGAAGTAAGCTTACCATTACTGTTAATGAGTTTTTCTGCAAACTTGCCTTATCCTCCTGTCTGCTTGTGCCTGTTTATTTCTCTGGGACCTAATCCAAAGCCACTGAAAATTCTCTGTTAAATCCAATGAACTTGTGGTCAAGGCCTTAAAATTCTCAATTTTAAGATCTGCAGGAAGAAATGTCGATGGCTTATGTAGTGCTGATTACTGTGAAGCCCTTGTTCTGAGGGCTTTAGGCTGTGCTTCATTTTTTAAGAGTATATTCAGCACAGATACTGACTTGTTTTAAATTCCTTTAGTCTGGCATAGTTTTAAATACAGACCTTTTATAAGTGTGTTGTATTACAACTACTTGAGGTGTTGGGGGTTTGGGTGTAGGGTGGTTGGTTTGGTTTTTTTTGTTTTTTTTTTCCCCATTTCTTTCTATTAACACATGAATGGGTAACCCTGTACTTATAGTATACCTTTTTTCCCCTTTAGTAAAAGGAAAAACTCTATAATAACAGAAAGCTGTTTTTTACATAGGGCTGTAAACCAGAAACCTCACATAATTACATTTTTGCAGAAAAAGGATGTTATCTTTTTTCCATAAAAAAATAAATTTTGATGCAAGTAGGGCATATAGTTTTAAGTACTTTTACACTTCAGGGATTCTGCGGAAGCCAGCAAGTACTAGTGCATTATTTTAAAAATAAAATAAAAAAGGTCACAAAGATTAACTGTCCTGCCTTCCTACAACATCTTCCTAACACCTACCTTGAGCAGGTGTAGTGATTTAGAACCTGTTTAGGTTCTGCACTGCTGGCCATCTGGGGTCCTGATATTTTCAGTGCCTATATACTTGGAGTGCTGCAGAATAGGCAGTTGTGCAGTAGATGAGGGATAATATAAATCAGACTATATTCAAAGAACCACTGTGATGGCTGTGCTCCTTCAGCCAGATAATTCTATTGTTTCTGTTTTTCAGAAAATCAGTCATTAGATCAATATTCTTCAGTAAGATAGATGTTGAAAAAGCAACTTCGTTGATAAAAATTTACTGTTACCAATCAGCAATTGTAGTTTTTGTCTAAGTAAGATGGAGACTAGTTAAAAATGTATGAACACACTAATTCATAGACTGACTGTCTTGGGTGATAGATTGCAACAAGTATGCTTTGCTTACAAATTATACCAGGTAACACCTGTTTTATGCTCCTGCTCATCAAAGTTCTATTAAGAAAAGGTGTGGTGTCCCCCCCCCCCGAAGAATAGTGATTTTTTTTTCATCTGTGTGCAGGCACATAAGCAAGTTAAAACAAAAACAACCATTCTTTTTTCATTTAGTAATACCTTCAGACTACTTCAGGTTACAGTCTTCCTCCTTCCTCCCCTTGTTTTAAGGAAACAATTATGCCTTTTTTTTTTTTTAATGCATGTAAGATATATGTGTGTATAGTATAGAGTTTAAGTGTCTTTTAAATAGTTACAGATTTGGCTATGCTATGACAGATGTTCCAAGGATAATTTTACAAATATATGTAGAAAAGTATGAAAACAATGTCTTTACTTTGGATAGAAGGAGAATCTGAATAAACAGGTTCTGATGATTCACTTTATCTCCAGCCTAAGAAAATCCCCTTGGCTCAAGAGACTGTAATAGCCACTGTATGTAATATTTAATATGTATTCAGTGGTTGGGAAATGTGAAGTATAACATTGG
>VYZV01045616.1:10616-24000 GCA_013401275.1 Pandion haliaetus
CGTACAAAAAAAAAAAAAAAGATAGGCTACACAAATTTATGCAACGAAAAGATCTTTTGAACATGTCATGCTCTTGTCCAGTTCATTATACTAAGGCAGTCTCACCTTTACATGCTTATTATGCACAAGTGGGTGTTGATTTTAGTACTAAAATTAAGTAAGGTAAGACAAAGACAGGGTCTTTACTTGATTATCATCCAGCATTGACTAATCTACTGTTATCTATTCCTGATGAATTATATGTTCTTGGTTATACATACTGCACATATTCTAACTACTTAAGTTGATGTGTCTCCTAGCAGTGTCTCCAAGGTAATGTATTTCTTCATACCAAATATTTCAAAATTTGTTAAGTTTTGCCAAACTTACAAGTTACTATAACATCATGAATGAGTATTCAGAGACTTGGACTGGCTTCACAGATTATAGGGACAAAGCTGGTCAGGTCCCAGGCTCACTCTGTGACAGTCATACTTTATGAACGCAATATGGATGTATCCTAATCCCACAGAAGTTAAATTATTTGTCTGAGAGCATATAGAGAGAGATGGAGGTCATCTTTGTATTTTTAACAGCATACTGTATGATAATAGAGATTAGTGTTCTCTACTAAGATTAGGGCCTTCTGTGCAGTGCAGTGTACAAACGTAATGAGAGACAGGTCTTGTCATGAAGGCTAAGGAGATGAAATAAAGGCACAGAATGGCAATTTGTCTTACTCAGTTTGTTGGTTTTGGATTTAAATTAGTTGTCTGACTATTAGATTGGTGTCCTAGCCACTCTATTTCATTTTCTGGTTTGGTTTGGTTTTTTTTTTTTTTGGTTTGGTTTTTTTTTTTTTAATTGAAAGTGTCTGTAAGATGAGACACCCTAGCCTAAGTTTTCACCTGTCTCTGGTTCTTGCACAGACTATGGCTACAATAGCAAAGAGTACAGATCAATATAAACATACCTTTAAAACAAAATATTTGGTGTTAAGGCTGAGTGTCCATGCTGTGCACATTTGGGAGGTTTAAATAGGACTAGCTCTAGTCTGGTTCCATTGACTGAACACCTATTAGCAGTTTTTGTGTATTACTTGCACTCTTGAAACCTGTACATGCAGGTTTAATCTAAGTAAATCCAGCTGCATATTCCTAGATCACTCTGTGAAACAAATTTAAGTGGGGATTATGGTGGCTGGCCCAGAAGACTATTGTAGAAGTAGATAGTAATCTGTATGATAGCAAATCCAGGTGTATGTCTCCCTATCATGAATACAGTGTGACTCCTAGCTAAGTAAGAGATGTGCATTTAATCAATGTGCAAATATTATATGTACCTGTTCCCAGGAGCTGTCGGTTTATTAAGGAGATAAGAATATTAGAGTCTACCACCAAGGTGCTCTTCAAAGCTATGTTCATATTCCGGACTTGATTACTATCAGTGATAGATGAACCTGTGTTGTAAGCAAGACCCTATAAGAATGCAAGTGAACACAGAATTGGTCAGCCTCACCATGCAGAAGATCAGTGCATTGCGCCATGCCCTTACCAGAGGTCTATCCAGTGCTGTATCATCTCAGGGTTCCTAGCATTAGAAAAGACATGAGATATTTTTTGTTGGGATCCAGTACAAGGCAGGGATAGTCAGGAGACTTACACATTTACAAAAGTACCTGCCTGAAGCAAGCTAAAATACTAATTTAGATATACCCATCAAATGGCCAAAAAAATACGCTCTTCAGGAAAAGAAAGCAGGGCTTCATTTGCATAGTAGATGTTACAATTTCACTTCATGGGGTTGAAGCTTCAGTCTGGGTTAGAGAGGTTCTGTTGGGGTTTTTTTCTACACAAATATATTCAAATTCCTTTTAAATCAGGACTGAATTAACTGGAGGTTCTCTAGGGTTCAGAGGGCTCAAAAGATCTTTGAAAATTGACTACTGAAAAGTGGTCAGAAGAGATTTCCAAGGGTCATATATCCAAGTGTAACTTCCTTTTCTGAGAGACTGTTTTTCATGAAGGAATGAACTTCTTTTTTGAGACCAAGAGCAAACCCGATCTGTAGGGCTGGGTTTTGTCTTTTTAATTACAGAGAAGGGAAATTTAGAGGTCCTTTTGGACAATATTGCACATACTGTGGAATGTGGCCCCAGAAAGAGAGAGAAAAGATATGCTTCTCATGGTTGCAATCTGTTATCTGGAAAAGCATTAAGTTCCTGAAAGCCAGGATAACGTAGCCCTAAAGAAAGATAGAGACAGAATGTAAAACTGGTGTCAACAACTGCCTCCAAATATTAAGACATCAGAATATAATAAAAATGTAATTTATTTAATTGTAAATACTAAAAGAAAAAAAAAAATTGAAGATTTAGATCTGTGGAAAGAAATTTGCAACTCAGTCTAGGCTGATTCATGTTTTTTGATAGTTCCTGTAAACTATGTCAACTATGTGGACATGCTGTGGCTTTGTCTCCAGTTAGTGGTCAAATTATTTATAGCAGATTCAAAGACTGTTATTGTCTTAAAGAATTTTATATATTCAGGAAGCTTTATTCTGTTGGCTACAGAAATGTTATGTGTAATCCTTGTAAATAATGGAAATAGTCACATTTCCCACTCTCCCCTCAGAAAGGAATTGTCAAGGTAGAAAGTCCTTTGTATAATATACGAAGGATTTTAATTGATTTAACAATTAAAACTGAGCATTGGATTGTTCAGATTCTTCATTCAAGAAGAGATGTGTGTCTGAGGACATGGTGATGCTTTTTGAAACAAGCTTCTCCATGCTGTAAAGCAACGAGTGTGCAGCAACCATCTGCAATGTGGAGGTGGCCCCCACTATGTTCTCACTATTCATGTGTCTGACTTGTAGATTCTTGAACTCCTTGTATGAGTTCTTGGGGTCTGTTCCTACTGAAGCTTATCCAGATGAGGCTGGAAAGAAGCTCACAGCACTCAACAAATGCCACACGGAGAGCACTGCTGGGTACTACTCTTGCCGTTTAGTACACTCCTATGTTTAGTAGTCACAGTTTTTGTATGTTGTCAGGGCAGAATCTTCCAAAGCTTTATCAGGTTTTTGCTCCCGATGAGTTTTCTGGGTTAGGGGTACTTTGTGACCCCTATTTTATATAAAGGTGAAAATTCTTTACTTTTCCTAGCTCCAGTCAAGACTTCTGATCTGGCAAAGATAAACATTCAACATGGCTGATATATATTTGGTATATAATATTTTGCAAGTCATTCTTCTTTCTGTTCAGATGTGGTTTTCCTTTCATTGCATTTTGAAATCCAGTAATTCTTAACAGTGGAATTAAACTGTTTCTTCTGGAATGCACTAGATTTGTGAGTCAATAGTGGGAAGCAATAACACTATGATTTAGTTGTAAGATTTCAGAGAGGAGTTGGCCATTGCTCTGCAGAGTTTTATGCATCACCTGGGAAAGCATGTTCTTTGTGTTTTGCAGGTAAGCAAACAGTATCAGGTCTTCTTTAATTTGGGGGGTATTGGTTTTGTCATCTGAAGAGCCGTTGCCCAAAGGAAGAAAAGGAGAGGCTTAAGACTTCATTCTGCAGCGCATGGGATTCTCTATATACTTCAGCCCTTAGTTTTTCAAGAATGATTTTTTTTTTTCCTGACAGGTCAAGCTGAGATCACACTTCAGTCTCCTCAAGGCCATATTTTTCAGTTGTGTAAACAAGCGGAACAAAGCAACAAGTGAAATGCCACTGAAACTATTGAGGCCATGTGTGTGCTACAGCACCAAAGAATTTGGCCAGGAAGAATTCCCAGGCCTTAATTACCTCTTGGAACTAACTTGATGCCTTAAAATCATTAGGTGATTAAACCAATAATGAAGTTAAGCTGTGCCTTCAGTTCAGCTTGACCAATAATAGGTTCATTAAGTTATTCATTACTCAGCATTAAATTTCTGAACAGTAGCTTTCAGCTACACTACAAAAATGTGGGTATTAATCTAAATTACTATCAATGTATATTATTCCTTTCTTCCTCCTCCAGTGCAGTCTAATGACTGTATGCACCAGGCACACAGTATATTCTTGTTCTGTCTCATGCTTCAGCATACAGTGTTTTTAAATTTGCTATTCAACCACTGTTCCACTGTCCAGTCATTTCCTGCTGGCCTGAAAGACACAGCCTTACAAGCACATGATCGTCTTTCATCTGGAAGATCTGTTCAGAGAATTCAAACTGCTTTGGCTTTGGGTTTTTTGCTACCTTATTGATCAGTTCTTTCTCCCTCTTGTTTCCTAATTACAGCTTTTGATGTCATCTTACCAGCTGACTCCAGGCAACCATTAGAAACATTTCATTTCAAAAGCAAGCAATGGGTTGGTTACAAAGAGCAAAGCTGAGAATATTCATGTGTTAAGTTATATCTGATTTTTTAATCATTTACTTCTCCATAGTGTCTTTTGAGTTAACATCAACTCTACGATGACTTCAGGCAAATAGCAACATTCTCTCTCATGTTAAGACCTTGCACATACATGAAGCTGTCAGTGTTATCCAGGTTGCTGCCTTTTTCTTGTTTCCTGAAATGACAGTCAACTTTGTTGCAAAGTAGTTGTACTGTGTGCAGCTGGGATGTAGTTAATTTTCTTCATGGCACTGTACAGTACTGCATTTTGGATGCATGGCTAAAACAGTGTTGATAATGCACTAATGTTTTGGCTCTAGCTGAACAGTGCTTGCAAAGCACAAAGGCCTTCTCTGTTTCTTACTTGCCCCTCACAGTGAGCAGGCTAGGGTGGGAAAGAGGCTGGGAGGGGATACAGCCGGGACAGCTTGCTCAAATTGACCAGAGGGGTATTTCATACCATATGACATTATACTTGGCAATAAAAAACCTGGAGGTATAGGAAGAAGGGGGTGTGTGTGTGAGTGACTTCCATGGTGGTCGGTGCTTGAAGACTGTCTGGGCATCAGTCTGCTTGTGGGAGGCAGTGAGTGATTTCCTTCGAGTCGTTGGTTTGGTGGTGAGGTGTCCCCTCTTTCCTTCACCTATTAAGCTGTCTTTCTTTGACCCACAAGTTTCCTTGCTTTGTTCTTCCTATTCTCTCCTATGTCCCACTGAGGGGGGGAAGCGAGTGAGCAGGCTGCGTGGGTGTTTGTCTTCTGATCAGGGTCATCCCACCCCAATAGTTTATGTTAAGTACAAATCACTTGCAGACCTGCAGTGCGAAGCAATGTTGCTGTCCAGGCACCTGTTTTGTGTGCTGTTAGATGAAAATTAGCTGTATAACAGCAGATTGTCAATCTGATTTGCACGTGTACTTGCTTTGAAGCTTTTGGCCATTGGACTTGCAGTTCTGTCCCTCAGTCTCCAGATTAAGATAGCCTAATCTTTCTGAGCAACTTTTTTTATTTTAAAACCATTGATTTGCAGAGTTTGTTGTGAGACTCTTGAGTTCACTTTTCATGGGTAGGAGCCTCATACCACTCAGGACTAGGAAGAGTCTATCGTGTGATCCTGTAAGTGGACTTTTTTTTAAGCTTGGTAAAATGAGTGAAAGACTTATTGTTCTCACTCTATTTGCCCGCAATCAATTTAGGGCAAAGCCTCAGCTGCACTGTCCCTCTGCCTTTAAGGAAACAACCCGTGTGTTAAATCAGTTTTCGCAATTTTCCAACATTAATAGGATTTTGGTTAAAGACTTTATTATTTCAGAAGCTTGTTCAGTTTTTTGAGAAGCCTTTCAAAGACCTTGTCGCTAAAATCAACTCTTCTGTATTCTTCTTTCTCCTATGCTTAGCTGCAAGTGGGCCAGATTATCATCTGCTGCTATCATCAGTTTTTCAGATATTCTGTCATTTCCAGACATGGTTTCTGTTCAGCTGACCCCTTGCTGTGTCTCTTCACAAGATGCTATCAGGTCTTGCAGTCCATTGTTTTGGTAAAAGTTCTGGTAATCCTCCAACCACTTTTTCAGACAGTAATTTTCTCAGAGCATCAAGAAAGCCTTTGGAGTATGGGAGCGTTTGTCCCTGCTGTCTTTACTATTTTGAGTGTCTTTGTTAATCTCTGTTCTAATACTAGTAAAATTTGGGAGTTTTCTTTGTTTTTGTTTTGGAGTATTTTTTTGAGGCAGTTCTTTCTGTGTCTTACCCACTTTCTTGACTTTTTTCAGTGTCTATAGTATTAGCCGCGTGATAGTATATGGCTACTTGATAGCAACTGTTTGCTGTTGCTCTTTTGTTTTAACTTTGGATGGATGGAGACTGGATGTGATGTCTAGAGTTTCTTTGATAACTCCCTATTGCACCTTGGATGACTGCCCTTTAGGATTCATTCCTGGGCCAAATCCCACAGCATTTTATTTCCATATGCTTCTAAGCGTATCACTGTCTCCACATTGTATCTTCACAGTCAATCTTTCTCACAGAGTTTATAGTGGGGAGAATGGTAGCTCATGGATTGAGAGTCCAAGTATGTGCTGACATTAAGGTATTCCTTGCTGCTGCTGTTCCTGTTTCATGGTAAAGGGAATCCTGATCTTGCATATGTGTCTTTCAGCATGGTGCAGGTCCATTTCTTGCTCAGCCTGTGCTGGAGGTGCATATTGTGTGTACCTACACTTCTCAAGTTTTCACAAAACTGTAGCAGTCATTTGCCTGCTTAATTTCTTGCTAAGGGCTCTTTTCATTTGGAGGTGGGTTTAATCAGCACTGCGTACTTCATTTGGTATTGCAGTGTCTGGTACCTGAACAAATGCTGGCTCGTCACCTACTTTTCAGTTCTTTCTTAGGATCAATCCCTTCTCCGAGAGCCAGTTGGTGAGGCTCATGTGTTGGTTTCTAAAGTAGGTTGTATTTGTCATTGAGCTAGTTACACTGGAATAGTTTGGCACTCTCCCAGCCCTGTTGCTTGGGGTTGTGCCACCGTGTTTGTCAGGTACTGTGTCACCCAGGAATGTGAGCCTTGGCCATCCAACGCCTTTCTGAGCATTTTCTTGTCCATTTGACCTTGCAATAGTACTCTACTGTGCCTCCGTACTTCATCTGTAGTTTTCCAGAGCCATTCCTCTCTAGCATGTATCTCTGTATTGGCCACTGGCTTTCTGAGGACAGCTTTGGAGGGGCATCATGGTCAAAGAAGTCTAACAGATGTAGGTCACCTTAATCTATTGTAGCCCTGGGGTCACACCAAGCCCTGAAGATCTCCTTGGGTGCTGCTCCATTTCTCCACTTCTGTCTCAAACTATTCTCAACTTGGTGGCAACAGCTTTGATCTTTCTGCCATTTCTTTCCTCTTCTATCCAAGCTTGAGAGTGGCATTAGACAGACTACTGCAGCAGAATTAAGTGTCTTTTATAATCTAGGAAATTTATATTAAGAGTAATTTCACATGGAAACAAAACTGAATTGCATCAACACAGCTAATGTTGTGTAGGAGGCCAAATACTAATGTATGTGTAAAGATTAGCTGTTTTTAATATTGGCTGTTTTTCAGTGTATACATTACGTAGGCTTTTTGTATAAAAATCTGTTTTATTAAGTACTCAATAGCATATATATTGTGATCATTCTTTCTCAGCTTAATTAAGTTAATTCATGTGGCTGTTATAAGATAATGATACAGTTCTGTGTTTTGTATTTATTCCGTTCCTGGCGGATGGGGCCCGAGCAATGCTGTACCTCCCTCTCGTGGTGACAAGGAGAGGGAGAGCGAGGGCCTGGCAGGCATCGATCGCCTCGAAAGCAATGCGAAAGTGAGAGATGCCCCTGTTTATATCGACTCTTAAAGTGTTTTCATCCCATTTTGAATATAGGCAAGTATTTCATTAGGAAAGAAAGTTACTGGGGGAAATACTGTTCTGTTAATCCTATTTGTTTGCTGGTGAGGTATTATACTGGTAGCAATTTCAGTATTTAAAGGTTGTGTCCCATCTTCACTAATATATATTAAAAGAGGCAATCTTATTTTTTTAAATTTTTTTGCTAAAAAATTAGGATCATATTCTTCGTATGCGGCTTTTTTAGAAACATTTCCGGAGTTATTTTGTGATGGAAGGATGCTTGGCACTGGTATTCTGTAAACTTGCAAAATAGTGATCTGTGCTTAGGACTCAAAATACAAGAGGCTAAACCTTAAACTTCTTTAAATGGGAGTCCTTAAACATCTGCTTCGTGCTTTAGAGTATGATTACAGTTGTGTGTTAATTTCAGTGGTTAGATCAAGAAATGCTGTGCCAGTCTGAGTCATTTGGCTGCAGCATGCGTAGAAACAGTGTCATTGTCTCTGTTGATATTGATGACAGGAGGTGGAAGTTGCCCACCCTCTCAGGGCGGCTCTGCACCGCACTCCTGTGCCTCTCGTCCCCCAGCCGTCTCCCCAGGGCGCTGAAGAGGCTCTCGCAGCCCACCTGGCTGCTCCAAGGGGAGGAGTGGTGGGAGACACAGGCTCTGTGCAGCAATCTTGGGGCCTGTGGAGAGAGAGGGCCTGTGTAACTGTGTTTTCCTTTATGAGGTCGTGCAGGTGGGCATTCATGTGCATATGGGAGAGAGAGATGGATTCAGCTCCGTTCTGAAGCTGTTACCTGGCTGTGCTGTTTGAGCAACATAGAGGCCTAGGTCTGTGCATAGCTCAAGCTGAGGTGGTCCAGTGCGACCCCCTCAGTACAATGGTTGGCAGAAACAGAGAATCTAGCTATTGTTTCACAGCCCTTGGAGATTGTTTCCTTGGACGCTGAATCAGCGTACCACAGCAAAATAGAAATAATTGTTTCCAGGCAGCTGGACTCTGGGAGGCAGCACTCATATGTTTTTTCAGCTGCATCTGACAGATAAGAAGGCTTTATCTCTCTCTCTTTTTTTTTTTTTTTTTTTTTTTTAAGAAAATATTTTTAATGTGATGGCATTTCTTTTGCTGCTGTTCTTACCTTTAACTCACGCTTTCAGCTCTTCACAAAATAATGGGAAAATATGTGTTTGAAACCTGTAAGCAGTGTTTGGTCTTGACAACAGTGAAAACCCATCATCCTCTGTGTATTGATATTGCCCATTTAAATAGCAGGCACCTGCTGTGGACAGGGTCATGCTCCAGTTGCGATATGTGAGCTGGCACATCAGTTTGGGGCTGGGTAATGCATGCAGTCTTTGTGAGAGAGCTAAACATTCAGGGCCATGTTTCAGCCTTTGGCTACTGTTGAGTAGGGTCTTAATTGATAGGTAGCCTCTTTTATTCTGTAGATGCTGTACCAGCTTCGTAACATCTGAATGTATTTCCACTGATTTGAAATTACATTCCTTCTGGTGTGAGTGACTAATCTCTACAAGCAGACTTTTCCATAAAAGTTTTCTTTCCTGCAAGGCCAGTAGAACTTCTTAATCCTCTATTTTTGCTTTAGAACATCATTTGAAATATTTGAGGCTGTGCTTTTATACTTTTATATTAGTCCTCTTAGAGAACAGGATTTTACTACTGGAAAGTCTCATTGACGTTAATGTATGAAATATGAGTGAGGGGGTTACAGGATGTAGCTTATATGTGACATTTTTTGGTAAAGCTTTTTGCAAGGTGAAATACTTCTCTGTGGTGCTGTTGGTTGTCATTTTTTGTGCTAGCTATTGATTTGTAGATCCAGCAAGCCTTGAAGAGGGAGCGGATTGAGATACCTTGCTGTTCTGCCTCTCTCCCCCCNTTCTGTTGCTTTCTCATGTCACCAATGAGACTGATGAGCAGTGAGAAATGAATACTGACATTTATAGTTGTGTCATTCAGCTTTGGAGTTCCTGTGCTAGTTAGATTTTTGAAGGAATGGAGAACTTTTGTGTTTCTCAGTATGTGTTCAGTTGACTTTTTTAGTACATAGAAGTGCAGTACTTTACCAATTTACACTCAGAGTGCACTTTAGACATATTTCTTCATAGCTATGCTGGATAGGGACTTACTTTTTGGGGAAAAAAACAACTTGATTCTGAAAAAACAGTTGGGATATTAGAGGTTATCTTGAAATAATGGGACTAGTGAAAAGACCCAAGCAAAGGGAGGAGGTGCTATCTGAGGTGCAGCCTTGACATTTGTTGTATGAAAACAACGCCGCAGTAAAATAAAACAGGGATACAGTTCTTGCTCCCACAGAGCAGTAGGTCTTGTGGCATCTGCCAGGCTTCTATACAGAAAGGTAGAAAGCACAGCGATATTCACTGCCATATCCATTCTCCCATCTTGCATAGCCATCTGCCTATTACCACTGTACTTTTTAAGATCATTTCTGTTTGCTCTAAGGCTTTAACAATAAAATTCAGAATTCTGTTCAAGTTCATCTGGCCAAGACAGGCTGAACTCCCTACTGAAAGTATTTGGGCTTGGATTTTAAGCTACTTGGGTGCCTTAAGATCCTGAAAAGTCTTAATGTGTTCTGCCCTGGTTTACTGCTTTCCCATTCCTGATGAAATGGAATATCCTTAAAATGAGAAAGCGCATGTTGTTATTCTGTATAGATCCCAACTATCATGATGGATTTAGACCTTTTATGAGAGTGAAGATTTTGGAAAAAGAATGGGAAAAAAAATATGTATTTTGTGAAATAACAAATTACTCAAAAATTCAAAGTCTTTTGTTGATAAATTTCCTATTTCCTGTAGGAGTCTTTGAGGGTTTGTATCTGTTTTGGTTTGCTGACTTTTAGAATTCCTGCAGACATATGTAGTCTATTTTATGTTCATTCTGTGAAGTCAAATGCTTTTGTCTTATTACTTGTTAGAGCTGTGATTTATTTTTAACTATTTATAGCAAGCTGTTCATAGATCTTTTCATTATTTGTTACAATCTATGGCGAGAGATGGTGCTTCATAATGCTAGGGACAATTTGGACAGATGTATAGAGTGTCCCAAGAAAGCCATAACTGCATGTCCCTTAGGCTTTGTGGCATCTCAAGCAAATCCAAAATGACTTGATAATTCTGCATTTAATTAATTTAATAAAAAATTTAAATACTTTGTTTTTCTATCCTATCTTCAGACAGCAATCAAATGCCAAAATAAATTCTACCAGGGAAAAAAATCAGTTCTTTGATCTGTTGCTTTATGTTTGGTAGCTCTTAATACAGCTGTTCAATTGTTGCAGATTGAGGGCTCTAGTGCAAAGGTTTACATGCTGCAAAAAACATGCAAGTGTGAAATAGAGTAGATCTGGCAACACAAGTTATTTTCATCACAAATATAGGTTACTTTTAATCCAACTTCTGTTTCTCAGCCTCATTGTGCATTCCTTGATCATTTCGAGCATTCAAGGACTTCCTTATGTCATTCATTGCTTAAGAAAAATTGTCTAAATAAGTGTTTAAACTATGTGGCCTGCTAGCTACATTTCTACAGGTGCCTAAAGAATGTGATCAGATGCCTTTGAGAGCTTTCTTTTCATTTTTGAAATAGTCTGTGAAGCATGAGCCTCCCTGTCCTGATGACGGTTAATCTGCTGAGAGGGGTAAGTCTGGCAATATATACCTGCCCCTGCAGGAGAGGGTTGTAAGCAGTCAGCAAGGATTAAATTAAGGTTTTTAACTCAAACTTTGGGAGAAAGATGGTTTCCTCTTATAAAGAGGAGAAATTCTAGACCTGTCCAGAAAATTTAAGCTCCCTTTGCTTGTGGATCCTTTAAAAATTGAAGGAAAAAAACCAACCAAACAAAAAAGAATTTAAACTTTGAAGCTTATGTAGATGTAAAAGTTGAAGTTCACATTTAAACTACTGCAGTTATACAAGTACACAAATCTTTCCCGTGGTGGATGGTTCTTTTTCGCTCTGTGTGTGTTGGAAGGAGTTTAAAGTAAATGAAAAAGGTGGCCTTCTTTTGAGGCAAGGGTGCTAATGCTAAAATCAGTCAGTTAACTTGGATGGTGGGTTTTTTTTTTTTTCCTGCCTCTATAGTTGTATTGATAGCGCTTGTTCTGTATAGAAATGGTTTTTAGTTGAATTTAGGAGACAGTATTTGCACTTGAATTTGGGAGGGGTGTGTGTGTTAAATATAAGAAGACCGTGACAGAATTCATTCTGAAATTTGTATGTATTCAATTAATTCTTAACTGTTCAATAAAAACTGGAAGCGTCCTGGCTTCATTGACTGAAAGACAGAGTTGAAAATTGTTTGCATATATGCATAGGGCCATATCACCCTGTTCCTTACGCACTTTGTGTAGAAACATGCAAGGGCAAGACTTGGCTGCATGCCCTTGTATTCAGCATCTGATCACTATCCCAATAGATATCTTTTGTTAATATAAGGATTTCAGAAATTTCAAGAATTGCAGGAAAGGCTTGCACAGACTAGCAAGATGGCTGAAAATATTCTGATGGAAAAGTTTTTATTTCTAAAAAGAGCAAGCCCTCTGTAGCCTGATTCATTGCAATTGAATTGTTTCACAGAATTGTCTGTTGAGTCTCGATGATATTATAAGTGGAGCCTTTCTGATGGGAATCCCATTAGCAGTCTAACACAGCTGTATGAGTTGTTTACTGTCACTGCTGAAGTTCTGGTGTGGCCCTGGGCACTTCCCAGTGCATCTCCTGCTCCCTCCATGCTGTTGAAACTGCTCAAGGCAAAGTCCCTGTAGGCAGCTTTCTGGTCAAACAATGAAACCAGTGCACTGTAATGATGTTCTTTATCCTGTAAGCTACCTTGTATACTCTTGTCCATTTTCTTCCTGAAATTTTGTCTCTCGTGGTTTTGTAGAACCTGTTCTGCTTAATTTTTCCCTCCTACCTTCTTAATACTGTTTCAATGTCTCTTTCCATTCCATCTTGCTATGTTTCATAGGGGTTGACCCATGGTCCCTTTCTTTTATTTACATCAGGTAATCTTATCTGTAAATACAAATCAAATTCATCTTTTTCATGATGGATTGCAAATGAATTTCTTTATTCCAGACCTTTCTTCTTAAGCCAAAACTAAAGAGGGCTTCTTGTGGCTATTGTCGTGGTTTCAGCCCAGCCAGTAACAAAGCACCACGAAGCCGCTCACTCACTCCCCACCCCCTCGCCTGGCCACGTTGGGATGAGGAGAAAACCCAAAGGCAGGCTCGTGGGTCGAGACAAGGACTGGGAGGGATCACTCCCCACTTATGGTCACGGGCAAAAGACAGGCTCAACTTGGGGAAGAAACAAAATCCATTTTATTTACTACAAGTCAAAACAGAAACAAAACACAAGGGTATTAGGAAGGGAAAACAAACATCAGAACAACCTCCCCCCATCCCTCCCGCCTTCCTGGCTCAGCTCCATTCCCAGTTCTTTCTCCCTCCTCCCCCTGGCGGCGCAGGGGAACAGGGGATGGGGGTTGAGTCAGCTCGCCACACATCGTCTCTGCCGCTCCTTTCCTCGGGGAAGATTCCTCACTCGTCCCCTGCTCCACCGTGGGGTCCCTCCCACAGGAGA
>VYZV01045616.1:26976-38514 GCA_013401275.1 Pandion haliaetus
TGGGGTGGGGTTGTGGTTCTTTTTTTTTTAATTGAAATACGCATCAAGCCCAATCTCCTGTATGGGAACTCAGCCATTCATTTTAAGTGCATACTAAGTCCAGGAATACATTGATTATGAAATTACAGTACATCAGGTTGAAAGGAAAACAAATTACTAAATAAGTCTGAAGAGTACTGAAATATGCTTACTTGACAGCCCAGCTGATGTGTGGGAAATTATTCTCTTTGTGATTCAAATGGAAGAGGAGATTTTTAAAAGAGCAACTCTGGGAGTTTGAAAAGTGTACAGCAGATGTGAAGCTATGTCTGATTTGGTATTTTTTCTTTCTTGTGTATTTGTTGTTGCTCAGCAGTATGAAAATTAGAATGCAAGAACTAAAACTATCACTGAATGCTTTCTGATCTTTTCCTTTTCTGAGTGGTTTCACTGAATAGCAAGAAATAAAATACTGAAGTACAGTAGATAATAAACGATGTTATCTTGGCCTATATTTTCCATTTATGACTGTAAACACACTTCGATATGTTAAAGATTTATGTTTTCCTTCTCAACATGCAGCACAGATTACAAAATCAATAATTGAATGGCAACCAGTCTGTAAGGTTCTTGGAAAGATGGTTAGTATGAAGCTAAGCGTGGTTGCTGCTGTTGTTGTTATTATTAATAATAATAATATTACTATTTTCTTGACAAAAATGCCCAATGTTGAGACTTCAATATATTGTTGTTTCCTGTCAGATAAAGGACGTGCTTATAGTTAGTATTATCCAGTATCTAAATTTTGGTACAGGAAAAAATTGGGGATAGGAGATCTGGCTGCTTTTCCCTATTGCAAACATAGACTTAACTAATAACAAATGAGGTTATAAATATATATTTCCACGTGCATGATTCCTCAGTTCCTGCATAAGTCAAATACAGATATGCTTCAGTAACAACAAATTAAGGAAAACATTTCCTTCTAGAAACATAACATTCATGTACTGCTATATACTTGCTCTTGGTACAGTTTAAGCCAAAGTAAACTTGTGTTGTGTCCTGCTTGACATGGATAGTTAAGTAACTAGTGCAGGCAGTTCACAAGGGATCTATTTCTTTCAATTGGGATTGCCTGGGCAAGGGTCTTGCATACGTTGTTGAAAGAAAAAAAGAAGGAACCCCACCCCCACTCCCAACACTTGAGCCCTTAGTAGTAATGGGTTATGTGTAAATGGCATAGTTAGTCCAAAGGAAGCAGTCTCTTACTTACGATTTTAAAATGATACAATTTCTTTCAGAATGTAAATACTAAATGGTCTTGAAGAGGTCAGGATCGCAAGCTGTCAAATGCTTTAGATACCCAGGTTTAATTATTCAAAGTGTTTTTTCTAATAAGTCTAAGGAACAAAAGTAAAATTATGAATAATGTACCAGCCTTACCTGAGAAATCGAAAAGTTGTAAATGTGACTACTGCAGTGCTAAATTCTAATAAAGTATCATCTAGGGTTAGTGCAAGAGATGCTGGGTACGGCAAAGTTTGTTTTAAGTGTCATTCTGGTGCAAAACCTAAAAAAGCCTATGCAACAATTCAATGCATGGTTCATCCAAATGAATTTAGGTTAAATACTTTTTTTTAATCCCAGTGACTAAATAGGTGTCTGATAATCTGCCTGAAAATGTAATCCTGTATTTAAAGAGCTATTCTATAAATATGTAAGCTATGTCATTTATGTGTAATATTGAGTATGTTTAGGGAAAGGAAAAATAGCTTTGTACCTGCTATGAAGTTGATTCAAGACTTAACCAGTAAAATCTGAGAATATTATTTAGTTTTTTTCTTTGTTCTCCATCTGATTTTTTTCGCAAAGAACAGAGTTTGTTCATTCAGAAGTAGTCATGCGGGTTCTTATAATACTACTGCTGAAAAAGTATTGAAGGATTTAGTCAGAATAAATCTGATGGCAGTACAGCTTTGGTGAGATTGCAGGTTTTGTGTGTGTGGTTAGTACTAAATTTACATGCTTCAACTAACTTTTGGCACAGTTTGGTTCACGTGAAGTCATAGCTGTGTGACAGGCTGTTTACCACACCAGTAAGTGTGTGCACCATTCTAGAGTGAAATACACTCTTGCACGATCCATAAAAATTGTTTGTGAAGGACAAAGATAACCACTTTGACCTTTAATTGAAAAGTAATGCTGAAATATCTTTAGATATATATTACAGTTTATTCCTAATGAAATAAGCTTGTGTTTTGAAATCTCAGCGCTCATGTTTATGGAGCCAAATACTTTCAGTGAACAAAATATGACAGCAGCAAGGTTTATGCAAAGATTCCTAAACTGGAATAGTTTTTTGGTGATGGTGGATTTTTTTTTTCTTAAGCCATTTTCCTTTTGATTCGTTATCAATATACTCTGTAGATCAGGTTTTGCTCACTGAAATCTGTCTTTTAAACTGTGCCATTACACTGGCAGTACAACTTACAATGAGTTGCTTTCAGGAAGTTATAAATTATTTGCTGTGGTTTACATAATGTATTAGCATGTCTGCTGCATGTCTTCTGTGTTCAAGACAGGGTTTTATTCCCTCATCTACATCATATACAAAGAAACTACTAAAAAGGGATGCTTTCAGCATTAGTGTGTACTTCTGGCTTTTATCCTATCATGTCATCAAAACTGAAGGTTGGGGAAAATGAAGGCAGGGGAAAAGGTCAGTCTGGTGTCTCAGTGAAATAACTGATGGGAGCAGCTTCCTGAGAAATAGAGCTAAAGTGAGAAGGTGTCTGGATAATATATGTTTTTCTGCATCTGCTTAACGTTCGTATTGCAGCATTTGCAGTGTTTTGAAGTATTGGGACAAAATGCTGTTGCCCATATATCTTATGACTCTCATAGCAATGTGATATTTTGCTGCACATAATTGTTTTTATACTTCATGACCATATTGAGAATACTGAAAACAATTAAGATTAAAACTTACTGTGGACCATTATATAAAAAAGGTTTGGAGAAGACAAAAGGGTACTGACAGCTTTATACCCGCTTGATAGTGTGCAGATGTCAGAAGAGCCAGTTATGGAGTTGTGCCCTGAAGGATGTATTTCCAGTGCTTGTATAAGGAGTGTGCTCCGGTCAGAACTGAGGCTACATAATATGTGGTGGTGGGAGACATGATGGACAGCGTGGCTGGATTTCCAGGCTTGCTCCACTGCACAGAAGGGTGATGGGAAGCTACCATATCTAAAAGAATTCTCTAGATTTTGGACTTGAGTTTTCAGTCTATTGTAAATCTGTTGTTAAGAACATTTTATTTAAATATGTTTTCCAATGTTGTTGTGTCACCTGGGGATACAGCTGCATAGTCAGCCCTATTGTATCATCTGATAATGAAGTGGACAGCTGGGAGGGAAGTGGCGTAGTTCCAGGGGAATAGACAGCAGAGGCTCCACTTCCCCTCTGGTCACCAAGATACAGCTCAGGTATAAGACTAAAGCTTTTGGATCCATGAAGATTTTGGAATGAGACTCAGAGCAGAAGGTTGGCAACTGCTGGTGTAGATCCTTCTTCAGCTGAAGGGGGTAGATAAATCCTGTGTTAAAACCTGCAGCACTTCTGCCTCCATTGTGATAGTAAGATGCCTTTCTTAGTAGTTATGGCTTTAATTCAGTAGTGCTAACCACTTGGATGGCTAAGAGGTGTTCTGAGACCATGTGTTGCAGCCTTTTCTCCCCTTATGTGGGGGGATGTGAATTTCATCACATGACTTTTATGCGATAATTCTCCCTGTCACAGGATAGGAGGTGGTATATGTGTGTCAGGCTACCAGGCTAGAGGCTGCTGACATGTCCTTCCTATGACTGGACATACACATTTCCAGTCACAGAGAGAACTCTGGTTTGGCCATATAATGGGTATTTATTTAGCCAGGTGATGACTGAGACTGGACATTCATTTGGAAAAAATGGCAAGAAGGAGGATGCTGTAGGACTACACCTCTGATTTAACTTTTTCCCTGTCAATACTTTTAATAGTTTTTGTTGTGGTCCTACCTGTTCAGAAAGGAAAAATCTGTGTAATGTGGTATCTATTGGCATTAGTTCTGGAGACAAAGTTTTGGAAAAATATATACTTGATGTGGCCCAAACACACTGTCTGAGTCATTGGGTCAGGAGTAACCAAAGAGCTACTACTGTGCAGATGTCTGACTCATTCAGGTAACAGTGAAGGATCTTCCATTGGCTCAAACTGCCCTGCAAAATTTATATCAGAAAAAAGAAATGTTTCTCACCTTTTTTTTTTTTTTTTTTTTTTTTTTCACTGGAGAAATAAAAGGGACTAATTTTAGAGAGTGCTGAAAACCTCCATGATGAAAAGGTTCTGTAATTCAATTAAATTTTGTTAGGCTCTTTTCTGACTCTATTAAACTTGTTGTATGCACTACTGCTAATTTTCTTATTTTTCTCTTTGTAGGATTGTCAAAAGTGATAGGCATGTTAAAAAGAAACCTTTTTTTATCCTACCCTTCGTTCCACTATTACAGAGGATCGATCACAAAAGCAGCACTTGCATCTAATAATTCTTCCACTACAGCACAGGTAGAGAGAAAATTGGTTTCCTTGCACATGCAAAGTGTGAGAAAATGAGTTCTATGTGAGGGATGAATACAATACACTAGGAATGCTATAGGCAGAATAATATGTTAAGGTCTCTGCTAGCATCTGTTTGCTGCAGAGGTTGTCATGAAATGATGCTTGTAGTTAGCTGTTTCCTCTTTGTGCACTTGGGCTGGTCGTGGACTGTATTTCCTCTGTCCCGCAGTGCTGGTGTGGTCCTGCAGCCAGCAAGTGATGGGGAGTTCCCTCATCTCTGCTGCGCCTCCTGTATACCTTCTGTTTCAAGGTCATTCGTGTATTCATCATCCAAAGCTAGTTGCTCAGTTTGGGCTCCTAGGAAGTTGCAGAAAAGCTTGAAAGATTGAGTCTTGAATCTTGGTGGATTTGATGGTTTTGGAGTTGACAAGTAATTGCTGTATTGCTAGGTTCCAAGAAAAGAGGCAGTCATAATTTGGGGTTTAAAGTTTGTTGGAATGAAAAAAATACTAGGAAACTGTTATTATGGCTGTAGGTTTGGATGGAATGGACTGAGAACATGTGCTCTAAGGTGACAGCAGTTCATTCCTCTGATGCTGGCAATAACAGCACTTGTAGTGTGTATCATTGCACAAAGCCATTGTTTGTTCTTTGCTTTTGAAGAAGAAACAAAACAAAACACCTCCACAGGGTTAATATTTATAACTTTTACTAAATGTGTATTTAGTTATTTTACTTCCTATATGGAGCAGTACTGCCATCTAATAGGACACATGCATGTAGCTTTAAGTGCTTGGAAAAAATAAACAAATCTAAGAGCATATCAGGATAAACATGAATCTTTCTACTGTATCAATTTCAGAACTTCTTGAAGTCATGGCAAATGCAAACAATCTAACTGAAGAAATTAATTTTGATGTTGTGCATCATTAGAGAGAACATGCAATTTTTTTTAACTGTGTTATAGAAGGAAGTTTATTATACAATACTTTAGAATTTATATGACTTTGCATTACATTAATGTCTGTAGTCATTTTTTGTTTGTTAGCATGTCACAAGTCCCCAGAATGCTACACCTCTTTCATAAATTTACTAATGAAGGTGGCTTCATGGTTGATTAGAGTCAACCTTTTGACTCCTTAGTAAAAGGAAATGTAAAAATATTTGTAGAAGAATCTAAAGGGTGAATAAAGACTAAAAGACTGCTAATTCATGTTGATGTAGAATGACCTTAATAGTCCTACCAGTTGTAGCAGCCTTATGGATTCTCTAGTGCAAGTTTACAGAAGTGGTGCGTTTGCTGTGGTCCAAAACCAGTGAAATATTCACTCTGATCTGTGTCAGTGGTGGTGGGGAAGCATATATAATATATGCTTCCAGTCAGTGATGGAGGGGGTGTAGGAGGATTTTTCATGAGCAATATAATTAAATGCATGTATGTAAAAGATACCTGCAAGATGCTGCTTGAGAATGTACTTTAGAGAAATAGATAATTATAGGGGAAAAAATTACTTCTGTGGAATGATAGTACGTGTTATTAATTTACCAATGGTGTAAAGGTTTTCTGAGCAGTTTGTTTCCTATTTGTAACACAGTATTTTTTTTAATAATCTTTGTGTCTTCAGAAAGGAATTTTAGATCAACTTTTTTATTGGGCATGTTACGCTGGAATTTTAATACGGAACTAATAGAGGCTACTGCTGTAAAGGTTTGTTTCATAGCTTAAAAATTATTTGCTCTTGCAGAACTATGGGAACTATGAAGACTTTCCAAAGACACAGGTTTTCTTGTCTATTTACTACAATTTGCGTGCATGGTTGCCACTGTTGTGGATCATACCCGTGTTCTTTTAAAGGCGTCCACAAAAGGTGACGATATTAATTCACCTGCTGCTAAATATTATCCTACTTAGAAAGTAATTCAGAAGTGACTCCGACATCAGAAAGGAAAACAGAGTCAGTTGCTTAGGGGTAAATCTTGCAAGCGCTTACTACTGGGTATGGTGTGTTGTGACTTTCCTGGGATTAATCGCATCCTAAACAGACAAAAAAAGAAATTCTGTTTCCCC
Source organism: Pandion haliaetus (assembly GCA_013401275.1). Classification (NCBI taxonomy): domain Eukaryota; kingdom Metazoa; phylum Chordata; class Aves; order Accipitriformes; family Pandionidae; genus Pandion; species Pandion haliaetus. The sequence goes on from VYZV01045616.1 coordinate 33,622, forward strand.
CTCCTCCTCCCCACTACTCCTCCATTTTCTGTGAAGAGAAAAAGGCTTCAGTAGATTTTGTTTTAACTCCAAACAAAGCTGTAGGCAGTGTGTGTGATAACATTTGTTTGCAAGAATGGACAGCTGAGATGCGCCTGGAAACTCTTGGTCAAAAATTCACGTTGTGGGCTATGCTTTTAGTGTTGTCCAAAAAAATCTGCAGGAGAAGCTCGAGTCTCCCACGGATGCTCTGTGCATTGGTCTTCAGCTAGGAGCTCTGCCGGGAGGGCCAGGACCAAGGCTGGTGCTCACCACCCTGCCCCTGCCTGTGCCCACCGCTGGTGAACATTTTGCTTCACTAAGAGGTTGTTGTGTAACATTGTGCTTCCAGGGCTGATTGAAGCGGTGCAGTGAAAAGTATATGGTGCAAATGAATTGGCACAGCAGTTTACCTTTGGGGGGGGTTGCTGAAGCTATCAAATAACTTTCCTCAACTATTATTTAAAAAAACAAATCCCAATGCAATCCATGTCATTGTAACTGAAAAAATGGGAGTTAACCAATTGTTCTCTGTTTTAAAGACAGGCTCTTTCCAGTTTGCTCTACTGTAAACTTTGCTCCTAAGTAAGAATTATGTTAGGATATTGCAATTGTGTGTGCTATACTGAGACATCATAGTAACTGGAGTTGAGTGTTCTTGCCAGTTCTGCTTTATGTTTTGGTCTTAAATGTTGCACAAAAAATAGAGCAGAGATTTTGACCTAGACTGCATCTTAGCAATTGGGGGAAGGATGGTGCATTCAGTCAGCATGAATTTCAAGGAGAAATCCTAACCAAAACCATGAAGCCAGATTTCTGTAAGGTGTAAGAGGTTTCATAACCTAAAACTATATAATTGTCTGACTGAAAAAAAAAAAAAAAAAAAAAAAAAAAGTAGGTGCTGTTGGTTTTACTGGTCAAAGCTAAACCCACAGCTGAATATGGCAAACTTATGGAATCTAGATATGGAGATCCTCTCCTGAGCTTACATGAGTCTTTTGTATTTTCATTAGTGACATGTACATTCTCTGCTGAGTCTCTGATCTCAGACTATGTTATGTAAAAGTGTATGTATTTTTTAAATCAAAAGCATAATTTCCTAATGGACAGTGTACTCTAGGGAAATGGATGCAGGACATAGAAGACAGTGCTTAGTTTAAGATTTTTACTACCTTTAGGGCCAGACACTCACTAGGCTGCAATGAGAAGCATATTATTTATTTATTGTGTTATAAGCACACTTCTATCTTAAATTCTAAAATAGTTGTTTTCTGGAGGAGGCTTGGAATATAAACTGATGTACCTGACAGTTAATTAAAATTCAGTGTTGTTTGTTCTTGCTTAAATTAGTGGAGAAAAGCTTCTAGGAAACACCATAGAGAATAACATTCTGGAGGTTTCAAATTATTTTGAAAGAAGAGAATTCCCGTGACTCAATTCCTTAAAGACTTGAAACATAATTCAAATGCTTCACCACCTGTCACTTTTTTTGCATTTTTAGAGCGAGTTTCTTCTCTCTCTCATAAATAAATAAAAGGAGTGTACTGCAGAGAGAACCTCTTATTTCCTTTTTTCACCCAGCAGGTTGTTTTCAGAATCCTAGTTAGTGAACCACATGCACATGCTACTTCTATTACAAAGCTGTAACCCACCTGGACAAATGCATACCTAGTGGGAGTCCAATAGTTTCATGAAGTTACACCAGGAATTGGCTGGTATTGTAAAAACCAGAGAAAAACGTATGTAATTGGTTTTGTTTGTAAAGTGAAGTCACCGATTAGCTAGCTAATACCATTTTCTTTCCCATGCACACAGCCTCCCGCACACAGAAAGATGCAAAAAAATAGAATAAAAATAAGTTTTAAGCTACGACAATTAGGTCTCCAGATGTCTGATTCCTTGGTTTAGAAAACTGCACAAGAGCTTATCTATTCCTGAAATAAAAATTATTTAGATAATCCAAAACCTCTTTCATGATTGCCCATCTGCCAGGGTATGCATTTCATTTTTCACGTGGTAAATAAAATTTCTAAGTAATTCTTTAAATCGTCGCTGCACAGCTCATTACAGAGATCTCATGCTTGCTAATACTGACAAACAGAAGGCAAAAGGACTGGCAAAGCATACGGAGCACCCATATGAGGCTTGCAAGACCAGAAGTCCATCACGGAGAGGGGAACAGTTCAGTGGATTTATGCAGGGTATTAACCACTTCACCTTTGTTATTTCCTTCTTGCCCCTTCCAAGAAATGCAGATACATACTGAGGGGGATGGGAAAGGCAATTTTCCAAGCTTTATTGTTGGGTTTGTGCCATTAATTTCCCCTCTAAATCAGGCACTCAGATTCCAAGCTGTCATTTCATGTTATGTACTCTAGTACAGCAGACTGGATTCATACCTGTGTTTAGGTAGGCAGACATCTCTAGTCTTAATGCTTAAATTTAGACCCTTACCATGTTTGGATTTTTGAAAGTTCACTTCTGCTTGAGTCTGACAGGTTGTGGGTGCTGACACATTGGCAAATCAAGCACTTTTTATACTTTATACTGAAGTCACAACTGGAAAAGAGGAATCTTACTGATTTATGTTCCCAAAACTGTAGACTGACTCTGCATACTTCGCCAGAGGTGCAGTTAATCAAAACAGATGTAGCTCAGAACACCTGGAAGTTGTGCAACTCTGAAATGTCTACATGTAAATTTAAGAATCTAATTTTAAGCAGGCAGATTTGATCATTTTGCCCCTGGTTACCCAGGAAACCAGTTAATTACTATGCATTTGCTTCAGTACTCTGCATGCAGCTTTTAAAACATTTTATTATAATTTTTCTTTTATTTTGTCTTAAGCTAGTGTTTGTAGAAAGGGCTGGCTTGACAGCTCTGGCAAATGAAATAGTCTGCCTGCCCACGGAATATGTGCTCCCTAGACAGTGGCAGTCCAAACTTCCTCATGCTGTTTTGTCAGTGTGCTACAACTTTTCTTAGGGGGGGTGGAGAGAGGAAGAGTTGGAGGAGGAGGTAGGGTCCTTGTACCATCAAGTCTTTGCCACCAAAACGTGTAAGCATTGTCTGGAAAAATGACCTGTATTTTCCTTCCAGCATAGAAAACAGTGCAGCTAAAAACTGGATGAACTCAAGCTCTGGAAACCTATCCAGTCTGCAAACCATCATCAAGATCACAGCCTTGATCCTGCTGCTATGTTGCAATTGGCACTGGTGACAGATGATCTCATGAACTAAGCAGAGTTTGCCTCAGCACTGAGCAAGGAAAAAGGATTTTCAAAGAGTTCTGGTGCTGAAGCCTTCAGCAAAAAGTCCTGGGATGATATTTGCAATTAGAGGTAGAAGTGGGAAACCTGGGAATTTACTCCAAAATGTTAAAATTGCAGCCTGTTGTGCTTCACTTTCCAAATGCTCATCAGAGTATGCGCAGTTTATTACTTCAGTTTGTCTTGGTGATGACTTTTGTTGAGATAGATGTATAATACGAATCCTGATAGCAACAAATCACCTAGCGCTCCTAGAAAAATCATCTAGGAAGCAGTCTTTTTAACAAAGGATTGTATATTTACTTTCAAAGTGGTTTACAGGCCTTCTGGTTCAGTTAGTAGACTAAAAATCATGGAAGATCACTGACAATCATACTGCTGTTCTTTAGTTATCACTGTGAATTGACAAATATTTCAACAAAAATAACAAGGCAATAAGAGTGAAACATATCCATGACACCTGTTAATTTCACAAATCTGCTCTGGTATGACTGAAAATTACAATATAGAAGGAACGTTCACATCATCCAACTTCAAGCATCTGGCTTAAATAGCTGCAATGCTTCATAATATCTGTTGTTCTGTGCAGCTTCTGTAGTTACGAGAGGTTATCCAGGAAGTTGTCAAGACCATCTCTGTTCAAGCGGTGCTTCTAAGGCAGCTTAAATGATCCAGTCCAGGCTGCATATTGCTGTCCTGCCTCAGGCCATGCAGCCCCATCCTTTTCCTCCAGCCAGTGCCATCGCTTGTAATGAATCAGTTCCAGGAATTGCTTGCTTGAAAACTAACCAAGAGTTTTGGACTTTTGGGGTGGAAGACATTGTCTACTGCAGGGGAGAGTTCTGCAGACTTCGATTTGGCAAGGAATCTGTGATTTCGCTCATAAAGGCAAGAGTATTGCTAAGCATAAATGAAAATGACAGTATGTTAAGACTGTGAGAGCACAAAAGAAAATACTGGAATTTATGCTCTGGTCATGAAAGTCACTCGGGGGACTCTTGTTCTTTGAATGCTGTTTTGAATTACCAAATCATTTTTTATAGCTATTTCTGTCAGGCTGTACTTTCAAGTTCATCACTTAAGTTCTGAGAAAAAGCTGTAAATTCTACTGGTGTTCCTCCTGCAGACTGTATAATACAAAGATGCTTACATCACTGGCTCTCTAAACTTATGAACCTTTTCAGCATCTAAATTCAAGATTCATTGCTGCTTTTAATGTTACCCTAAGAAATTCATGGTGCATTAATGTAACACTAATCGTGCTATCAGCATTGGTCTCGTACATGTTGCATCTTCTATAAACGAAGAGAAGCAGGGAGAGTGCATATAAGAAAATGGAAAACATCTCACTCATCATCTGAATTAGAATATGTTCTTCCTACCTGAAGAATCAATATTTTAGAAGGCAAGGAGCACTATGTTTTGCTGTCTTGCTGCCTATTAGGTATTCTTAAGTTCTAGAAACCAGTAATCCAGCAAAGAATTCTGTAGTGGATTTGTGTTTGTAGGTGTAAGGAACATAAGTCTGTTACAGAAATGTTAGAATGTATTTATAAATTAGGATTGAGATCCTGCTTCATAACACTGTAAAAAAAAAAAAAAAAAT
>VYZV01045616.1:39211-53024 GCA_013401275.1 Pandion haliaetus
TCAAGTGGTGATATCTCTACCTATTCTTATAATCAGAGTCTATTCAAAACAAGCAAAAACTGACTTAGTAAAATGTGTGTTAAAGGCAAAATAGAGTTAATTATGAGGACTAGACTTCTCAGTTGGCTGTAAGGTGTGGCCAGAATTAATTTATCTTCCACTATTATTTGGCAAAGAAGAGCAGGCTATATAGCCAAAGTACACAGTACTTTTCTGTATGCAGTGATGGAGACTCATTTACATTGCTGCTTGTGTTTGTATGAAATACAGATGTGAAATCACATAAATCCATAGATATAAGAGCTGTTCTTATACTAGACAAGCACTACTTTTCCTTGATAACTTGATTCTTAAGATAAAAAGCAAATAGAAAATCAAACTACTGTCTTCATGAAACTAGTGTACTTGCTATTTGGAAGCTGTGCTTTGATACAGAACACATGGCAGTGTGTGGGACTGGGGATCTCTAAGGTCTCGTACGTTAATAAAGCAAAAGCGTATGCCTCTGAAGGTTAGGACTAATACATTACTAGGTGGGTTTAGTTTCATAGTGTCACTTTTTTTGATAGATTGAATCGGACTTTTTTGCATCACGACAGACCGTGTTAATACTAGGGTTTTTTTTTAAACATTGGAGCCAGTTTTCTGAATTCATGTTGGTGCTGTTCATGTGTAGCTATTGCTGTTGATTTTATTGATGTCATTAATTTTTATAAACCTAAGCAACACAGGTAGGTTATTACTGTCACAAATCCAAGTACAAATGGTCTTAAATTTTTAAAGATTTATGTAAAGGAGTGTCTCGGTCTTCCTTTTCTTCCTATGCTATGAATAAATTCACTGAACAGTCCAAAGGTTTTAATTTTTTCAAGTAATACATCTCCTTTTTAATGGCGACTAGATAAAGCTCACAGATGAATGTTAATGTTCACTCTACAGTGATGTGCAAGAAAGAAACCTTGAAAAAGTCCTTCAGAATAGATACTTCAGTAGAAGTCTCCTGGATGGTGAGAGTTCAGGCTCATAAAAAGCCTAACAAGTTACTACTACACATACACACTCTGAAATTATGGTAAATGCAAGGTAGTTCAACTAAACATGTGATTTATTGCAATCTAAGAGCATACAAATAACATGACTTTGCTGATGTGTTTTAAGTTAAATAGCTACAGGATCAGATCGTATGGTCATTCTTTGCTTAAAACATTAGGACAGCTTATGTGCAATCAGTCAGAAGTGACAACTCTGGGTGCCTAAGCAGGAGCAGTTGAGACCCCTCTGTCACCAGTCACAGCCCCTGTGCAACGCAGTAACCTCCTTGTGTCTGCAGGACACACCCGTAAAAATTGTCATCAGTGAGGTCAGATTTTGGTGCAGATTTTGAGGGATCAACAACGGCAGTAAAATTCTTTTCTTCCTTCTCCACCAAGAATGTATTTGCCTTGCTGCAGGAGGCGTAGGCTGCTTTATGCAGTGGGCACTGTTGGCCAAGGTGCCACGTGGACTAGGGGCTCCCCTGGGGAACAGGGCCCAGTAGGAGCAGGGGCTCTCCATGGGGGCTGTCAGGGCAGGGCCTGGTGGCCAGGGCCTGTCCCACTGCCCCAGCCAGGGAGGAAGGTAGCTGGAGGGCAGCCCTGGTGCAGGTGGCCCGGGCTCAGCAATACCCATGGCAAGACAGGGCCGTGGAGAGCTGGAGACTGGCCATGCTGTGGCATCGCTGGGGCAGGGACTGACATCCTTGGGAGCTGACATGGGGTCCTGGGCTGTGGGTGGGTGGGGTGAGCCTGCTACCTATGCTATATGGATATTTCCTTGTGTGTACTGTCATCTGTTACGTCCCTTGAAGCTTTTGAACTCAAAATACAGGTGGTGGACACTCAGTATTGGTATTTCATCTTACAAGTGAATATGTTATTAATGTTGAGCAGGCAGTGTGTCTTACAACAGTAATTTCCTGAAATACAGTTGTGGAGTGTTTAGCCAGAGTTGTTTTCCAGGAAAGGTGTACCAAGAACATGAGAGCAGCCGTACTGTTAAGGCTGGACATCCAGCCAGCCTTGTGTCCTGTCTCTGATGGGAGCCTGGCAAAGAGGGAAGAAAATAGACCCAATCATTGCAATCTCCAGTTACTGGAGTTGGCACCTTTGTCTTTACTAGCTCCCAGGGCTTTTCTCCATTCATGAAGAAAACCCAAAGAAATCTGTTTTCAAATTTATGTAAGCTTCTAGCTTCTATGGTGTCCCATGGCAAGGGGTTCTACAGCTTAACAATGCATTGTGTGGAAGAGCAAGCTTTTCTGTTAATTTTGAACTTGCCAACATAATTTAATGCCTTCTAATGTTTTCCTTGGAAAAGACAGTGAATAACTGTTTCTTAGTCATCTATTCCATGCTGCTTACAAATTTATAGTTGTCACATTCCTCCCTTAGTCATATCTTTTTCCAAGCTGAAGACTACCAGGTTATTGAATGTTTCTTTAAAAAGAAAGTTTATAGACTTTGGTTGTCTTTTTTACCTTTTTCCATACCTCTTCCAGTTGCTCTGTCATTTTTGCAAAGAGTGGACGAGAACTGCATGTGACTTTCAGGTTGTGGGTACACAAATGTGTAAAAATTCACAATGTGAAGAAATTTTCTTTGATGTTCTGTTTCCTTTCTAGTAAATCAGTTTGCCTGTGATCCAGATACAAGTTGATGTTTCTATAAGGTTATGTACTGTAACTATGATCCTGCACATAGATGGCAATATTCAGTTAAAAATAATTTTGAGGCAAATAAAGTCAGAAATGTCATGTGCGCTTATGTGCACTATGATATATGCAGCTATATAATTTTCTGGTACCATCCAGTTGTTCAGCATCAGTAGGTCCTACTGCCATTTCTTGCCTTTGGCTGCCTTGTTTACTAATCTGTGACTAGCTTTGTGTCATCAGCTAACTGTCTGCCTACTAGGATAAATTTTGTCACATAACTAACAAAATGAACAATGAAAGCAGTAATGAATGTTTAGTTAAAGTGCACTTGCTAATGTTGGGGGAGGAAATCTTAACTAGTAAATTGCTACTGTATTAGATTTTTTAGTGGTGCACTGATGTGAATTTACAGATTATTTCTGATATTTTTTAAAAGATAAAAGGGATATAGAAATGGTTTTAGCTGAATACCACTTTTTAATTGTTTAGCTTAACAGTGCTTTTGTTGGCTTACAATCTTCAGAACTGCCTGAATTAAAAAACTTTCTTCTTCTCTTAACAAACTCTCCAAACCTCTATGCATTTTTTGGACTGAGATTAAGAACAGAAATTATGATGTTTGGAGGGGTTGGGGCTGGGAGACTAAAATGAAAGAGGGAATTCCTCTGTGGTCCTGGTATGCTAAAGTCTCTATGTTATCTATGTATATCTGTAATGCATTGATTAACTTAGTCTACCTGAAATATTAATTAAAAAAATTCAAATGTGACTGGTGGTTTAAGAAGACTTACAGCAGAGGGACAACTCAGTGTAGCATTCAAAGAGGAGGCAACACTCTCTGTACCCTCATAAACAAAGCTAGGCAAAAATACTTCAGGTAGGAGAAGGGAGGTCGGTCTCCCTGACAGTTAACATGTAGGGTTTTAATATTGGACTGGAATTTTGCAATGAGATGTCACAGTTGCATAGATTTTTATTTTGTATTATGGGTGGAATAAGTCATAATAAAATCCGTAGTAAGCTATTTGCTATGGTCATTGGCTGGGACAAGCTGAAACTATTGAAATTTTCCAGGCACGTATTGAAAATGAAGACAATCTAAAACAGTAGATGGCAATTGCTCTGTGGCTCCTCCTGTTTTTGGAACCCTCCCATATTCTCAGGGGACTTTGATATTGTTTTCTGACACTTCTGGCAGCAGTCAAAAGATTTTTGTAGAATATGCTGAAGCCTCCCTAGATTTTTGAGTGAAGGTGTTGGGGCATGCTATAGAGTCTAAATGCATCTTTGTTCTCCAATGGAAAGATGTCTTTTCAAAGATGAGGCAGGGAACTTGCTGAAATTGAGGGAGAATCAGTGAGTGGTAGCAAAAAGACAGTAATATTGCAGAAGAAAAAGCAAAATACACTGCTATTGTTAAATGAAAAGATTGGGGTTTATTCCTTGGGTATACCAGACATTTAGAGGGTGGGGGGGGGGGAGGGGAAGATAAAAGGAATTTGAGCATAGCTTCATTATGGAAGGGGTTTCTGAGTATCAGATGCACCATGACGGGTTTTTTTTACTTCATTATGCATTCTGCTCCAGCATCAAGGCCACAGAGGGTGAGCACAAGTACTGTAGCTATTGTGATAATGCTGGAGCACTCACCCTGGGTGCTGTTATGGATGCAAACATGCCTCTCTAGGTCTTTTGCTAGATTTGCCTGTGAGTCAATGTATAATTTCCAGGGCAATTCAGCATCAAATACCAGTCACATTTTTGTGGTATTTGTCTTTTCACTTTTCTAAAAATAGTTCTTTAAATTCCTCTCTTACCACCGTATTTGGTGAGCTCCAACTTTAGTCATTTCTGTCCTTCTTCATCCCATAGACCTGCCTCATTCTAGTCCATAGAGCTTTCTTCTGTCAGAGAGGCTGAAAAGGGCAGTTTAGATGCTGTAATATTACATTAACAGAACGGCATTGCTGATTTTTCTGGTGCACATGTACCTTGGAGAGGTAGCAGCACTGACTGTTACAGACAGCCCACTATCTGCCAACTCAGTTTTAATCACCTTGGACAATATGCCAAGAATGCTGTTGAGAAGACTGTCCTTAAACAATTTCTGCAACCTCACTATCCTCAGCTGTCTTTGGAATGCCATCATCCATTGAGTATTAATTCATCTTGATGGCATCGGTGTTGCCCTGTAGCCATTCCAGCTCTTAGAATAACGATGGGGCAGGGCCATTCCCTACCCCTGTCTTGCCACAGCAGAGTGGCCTAGTTTGCCTATGCATTAGGTACCCTCCTTGAAGTAGCTCTGCTAGCTTTATGGCAGCCCAGCTGAAGGATGACAGTGTAGAGGCTGGAAAGAAGAAGAGATAGGGCTTGCTTTTCAGAAAGGATACCATCCAAACCATTAGTTAGAACATTTTAAACAGCTGTTAGATCACATGTTGTGTTCTGCCCTGTGCTTATCTAAGGTAAAATAAGTAGAAGATGACAGCAAAATTTTTCAGATTCTTTTTTTGGTTTTGCCTTTTTTTTTTTAACCTTCAGATAATTTCTTCTTTCTCTCAGACTCGTTGTAGATCTTCATTTCAGTCAAGAAGTTTGCCTGGGTACATACTTTCAGCTCCCTATGGGAACAGTTGTGATGTCTACCAGAAAGCAGGGCATTGGAAAATTCTTGCGTTGAGCCAAAAAACTTGAGAAGCTTCTTGTCAAATAATCATTTACAGTCTCTGAGCCCATTCCTATATAGTAAAGAGATAAATTGCCGAAGTTGCTACCTACAAAGTAATTTGGACAACTACAGAACATCAGAAAGGGAATATATATAATTTCTGCAGATATAGCAAATAGATTCAAAGTCCTTGGAGGGATCTCTGGATAATCCCAAGCATATTTATTGAATTTATAAATTTCTAGGTAATTTCCTTCTGTTTAAAGTATTGTGGTTTAGATGGAAACTAATAAATTTTTTCCCCTCATGTTTAAAAGCAGTTTCTATGCTTCTCAGGCAAAACTATTGACTTTTACAATAATTTTTTGCAAAGTATCTCCATTTATTACAAAATTACTAGTATGTACTTGAGATGGCAAGCTTCGTTAGTTGCCAGTACGTCCATTGTTGTTTTTAATGTAAGAACCAAGCTGAAAGCTGTGCAAGAAACAGATATATCAGAATGACATGTATTTAAACATTTTCATCTTTACTAAATAACTTTGTAGAAGTTGTCACCATGGAGGAGCTAAAAACAAGGGCCAAATTCTGTTCATGTTTATATTAATGCAAATTTTGAAGAAAGGCAGTGACCTTAGTAAGGTTATTTTAGCAGTATGATAATAGAACACAGTTGCAAACAGAAAAAGAAGTTACTGTCATGCTTTATTGTTCAGGTTGTTCACTTTTTTCTCAGTAAAACGCTCAGCAGCTGAGCACAAAGTTAATTTTTAGAAACAAATGCAGCCTTACAGTCCTAGCAGACAAAGTGAGATGTCTTGCCATTTGGTGTGTCCCCTAGAGGAGCGTAGTTGTCCGAGAGACAAAATCTAGAACTGTTGCATGTTGTGGAAGGGCCTTTAAAGAATGTCACAGAAGAAAGGGATAAGGAAAATTATAAATCTGTCAAAAAGTCTTAGCAACAAAGGAAAATCAAAATGCTGTCTCTTCTTGGTAATATGTAATAGGGTAATATGTGAATATTTAATAAGGTGCCAGATGCTTTGAATCATCTATTAAATTTTGATTGAGACTTTTGCATTCGAAGTATAAATCAAGCTGATGACTACACCATATCTGATAGTGTTTCTTTATATATTTAGTGTAATCTCAAAATGAGATCAAAAGGCTTGTCTAGCAGAGAACCATGTTAAACTGAAGAAGTGCTTGAGCTATGAGGTTGCTACCTGGCTGTACATTCTGAACATGGCAAAATGAATGTGGTAGATTATAGCTTCAGTTTTATGTCCTTGGAAAAATCTGAATTTGAGCTCAGTGAAGTGGATGAGTTTTGGCTTAGGCACATACTAAATTATGCCTTTAGGTCCATACACAACTGGAGTTTTCATAGCCTGAAATGTTTTTCTTTGAGAAGATGCTTTATCACTGTCCATCTTAATAGTCTTTCTTGGATTTAGGAATTCCTAAATAATTAATGTGTTTGAGATTGGTCCCAAAGCAGTGAGCAATATCAAAGGAGGATTGTTTGGTGTGGATTATTTTGGGGTTTCTTTAAAGGGAGGAACTGGTGAATGTTGTTGAAAATGTAGTGTCAGCTATTTTCCTTGTTGAAAGCACCTCCACTGTGCCTTGGACATTAGAGAATCATCACAGAAAAAGCATCTGTAGATAAAACTAAGGGAAAATGTGAACTTCGAAGAGTTTAGTTCTCCTGGGGAAATGCAGACTAAAAGTTCAGACACAGAAGCAGCTTTTTCTCATCTGAAGAAAGTTAGTGTGGGGGGTCAAAATTTATTGGACAGGGATATCAATCCCACTTGCAATTAGAAGTGTATGTGCATTGCTAGCACTCTTGATACTGCAGGTAGAAGTAGCTTCCAGCAGTCAAGATCAATTGTGAGTTTTATGCTGCAAGCCTTGAAGGTAGGCAGAATGAAGTGAAGAAAAGCCAAAGGTTTTAAACAATGAAGTGCATATTGTCCCTGGAAAAGGTTGTTTTGAATGAGTGACTTTCATGTGTTTATAGTCTGCATTTTAATGCCTGTTGAAAGAGGAAGTTTTATGATTTGAAAGAAATTTATCACATTTTTATTCAAAGGATTTGGGACTTTTGCAGTATAAAAACAATTATATATTCTTTTTGAAGATTGAGTTAAGCCTTGTTCCTTTTAAAGACAGTGGCAAAATTACTATTATACACGGCGGCTTGTTCAAAGCCAGTAGCAAATTCAATACAAAAGAAAGGTGGGGAGTAGTGAAAGGCAGGAGCATATGGGAAGTTTGCCATCAGTATAAAAATGGGGAATGTGAGAAATGGCATAGAAGATCATGGCTTGTACCATGACTTAAATCTGCACTGGGAGTGTGCTAGCAAGCTTGGTGGCTCTTTAGTGGATAAGGATAGCGTTTCGGAGCAACCCTCTCTCCAGTAACACCTTACTAAACAGTGGCAAGCATGGCTCATTTGGTAAACTTACTGCAAAGCATTTGTCATTTTTAGTGATACAACATCTTGATACGTTCATGGGCATTTATGTCTATAATGCATGCACATTCATATCTTTAGCTCAAAGCTGCTACAAAATTTTGTCCTTTGCTATATATTGAGAATACATATTCCGAACATCTCTGCTGTACATTTGGAAAGTTAGGTTTGAGTGGGGTCTGCGCATCTTCCCCACATCTCTCCACTATAGGAGAAGGTAACTTTGACCCCAGACCATTAAGCTCTCTCTGTCTGTGAAATTTTGTCGGGTGCAGTCCAGACAGCACTGATGACCTACAGAAATTATGGTAGATGATCTGTAGCTGACACACTGAACTGCCTTAAATATTATTGTTTACTTTTATTGCAATTGTGATTTGTTGAGAAATAGTTGTGGTTTTCTGTTACAGCTCTTGAGGTCTGGCAGTGTTTCAGTGACCAAGAAAGTTTAGGAACTACTATTCTATGCTTTTGATATATAATGGCATTTGCCCAGGAATGAGCTTTGTAGGACATATATGTGTGTATGTGCAGATTTCTTACATATGCCAGCAAAGATACCTATTAATTTGCTTGGCTACCATTAATTCATGCAGTGCATGTCAATCAAAAAATTTAAACTTCTTTTAGTTTGTGGAACAATGCTTCCTGTAACTAGTTTTGTGGAAATCTCTTAATAGATTAATATGGCAATAAACACTTGCAATTTAAAAATAAAATCTATGCAGACATGAACATGGATGTGGTGGGTTGACCCTGGCTGGGTGCTAGGTGCCCACCAAAGCCACTCTATCACTCCCCCTCCTCAGCTAGACAGGGGAGAGAAAATAGAACAAAAGGCTCATGGGTCAAGATAAGGACAGTTTAATAAAGTGAAAGCAAAAGACGCAAGCGCAAAAGCAAAGGAAAACAAATGATGTTATTCTCTACTTCCCATCAGCAGGTGATGTCTGGCCGCTTCCTGGGAAGCAGGGCTTCAGTACACGTAGTGGTTGCTCCGGAAGACAAAAATGCCCCCCTTCCATCTCCCTTTACTTAGCTTTTATAGCTGAGCTGAAGTCATATGGTATGAAATATATGTTTGGTTAGTTTTGGTCAGCTGTCCTGGCTATGTCCCCTCCCAAGACCTTGCCCAGCCCCAGCCTGCCATTGAGGGGAGCGAAAATGTTGGGGAGACAGCCTTGATGCTGTGCCAGCACTGGTCAGCAGTAGCCGAAACACTGGTGTGTTATCAACACCTTTCTAGCTACCAATGCAGAGCACAGCGCTACGAGGGCTGCTACGGGGAGAATTAACTCCATCTCAGCCAGATGCAATACAATGGAGTATCAATCAGTTGATAGTATGAACACATACACAGCCTTTTATATAGGTTCTACAGTAAGTCTGTCTTGTCTTGTTCTGATATTGTATAATATCTCAGAAAGAATCAAAATATGCACAAAGAATGTGCTCGGGAAGAAGCAGATACATAGTGTACCTATACCACTGGACATTTTATTAATTTTCTTTATAAACAGCTAGGAAACTAAGAAAAGTAAGGCTGTTGGCATTAGGCTTACATTTCCTATACAGAGGGAATCTGTAAGTTAAGAATTATGAGAACCACTGTTGTCTCAACAAGTATGTACAGGGACACATGTTGATGCAGAGTAATCTGGAAATGTTATCAACCTCTATTATCTGAGTTTTTCATTTGCTAGTAGTAGAGCATCCGTGTGCCTTGCTTCAAATTATACTTGTTAAAATGTTATACATTCAGAAAGCAAGTGCATACCTAATTTTACTTGAATATCACTTATTATTTTACCAGAATACACAATAAACACTGTACTGGGTTTTATTCATGTGAAATACATTTCCGCCTTAAGCAATGCATAAAACAATTACTTAGATTTTAAGCTTGTTTTCATAAGTGCAGTGTGCATGTGTTTTGCAGCTGTTGCTTTCAGGAGAAAACTTAAAATGCAAATCAATATAATATGACAGTGTAAGAACTACATATCTCAAATTACTTCCAAAATGCTAGAATTATTTAGCATTTTGCTGCTTTCTGAGAAATGAGCAAAATTCCGTATTTTGAGACCCCTGTAACTTTATTATATGAAAATTTCTGACAAGTGGCAGATGAAATGTGGATGTCTGTGTGAATTATACAGAACCTAACAAATTGTCTACCTTTTTGAGAGAGAGCTTCTAATAAATTATTGTTATTTTTAGATTGGGAATGAGACTGAGATTTCCCAGATAAATCTCTCTGCCTTTCTCTAGATGCTTTTTCTGTGTTAGTGCCTTGATGTTTATCTGAAAACTTAAGCTGCACTTTATTTTGCAGTTTAGAAAGGGCTTGTGAGGTATTGTGAGCACAAACCTATGCCCAGAACAATTTTCCTCAGTTGATAGTCTGCCACAAGAGGATTTTATTCTAAATAATTTAGTTTCTTTTCCTCCTAAGAGAGTATGCCCAATAAAGTTTGTTGTCAAAAAGAAAAAAAAAAAAAAAAAAAAAGCTCCAGAAAAATACTGGACTTCACAGTAGGATGAAAGGTGATAATGTTTAGTGACACTCTTTGGCATGCAGTTACTCTTTCCTGGAGCTTTCTCTGATAGATCATCACTTCTATTGGTGAGGTGCAATATACACCTCCTCTCCTTTCAGGAGCATTGAAACATCAATGAGGGATGTGTGCCTCCACCATGTCAAATTGCTGTGTGGCTATTTTGTATTCAAGGTTCACCTTCATCTCTCTCAGCTTTTTTACTTTATTGGGATTCTCTGCTACAGATCTGAGAATAAGAAGCCAGAACTCCACAGTAGCTTCATTCTGTGCTTTATTTTACAGAATGATTAAAATTCCAAATCTGCAATGATTCAAAAAATCTGTAGAGATTACCTAATTTAAAACAATAACAAAGCTAGACACAAACTCAGACCAGAACACTTGATGGCTTTCATGGTAACAGCCATGTACCTGTACAGATATTTTTATTTTCTTTTAACCATAACAGTCATAATATTGGATAACATATTTAATCTTTAGGACTGTTTTCCTATTAAACTGAGACTTCTGTAGTCAAGGCTGTGTGTGTAAATATGTATATTCATATGCATGCATCTTTTTCCTTCTCAGTAACTTCTAAATCCATTGCTTGACTTAAATTATATGTGATAGAAAGGTGGAGGTCTTCAAGAGATTTTTCAAGTCAGGTGTCATGAAAATTCGTGACGGGTTGAGGGAAAGAGAAGATTCTCTGCCACCTACTAAAGTGAAATGTTTTACTTAACTGGGCTCTGTTTTATCTGGATTTTCAATAACTTAGATGCAAAAAACAATCAAATACAAAATAGAAAATATAAGAAGCCAAGCTAACATATTTTAATGTATGTTCAGTCAGTTATGAAGTTGATAGATTATCCTTATGTAAAGTGTTGTGGGAATTATTATTTTAAAAAACTAATTTATTTCTCATATAAACAGAGTAAGAAAACCAAAATAAATATTTTGACTGAAGAACAGACCAATAGGCCATAAGCCCAGTTCAGTAGAATGATACTATAATATATTTTCAAACTAAGAAAAGAGTAGGACAAAGACTTTTCCACAAAGGTAATAATCAGGTAAACAAAACCTGACAAAAAGCTGTAAATCAGGACACCTTCATATCCCAACATACCAGAAGGATTTTGACCTTATTAATATGGAGACAAGACAGCACAAGAAGGGCTAATGGGGGGAGCATTGCTGCTGGTGGAAGAGGTATCTGGTAATTCCAGTGAGAGGTGAAAAGTTAATCAGAGTAGTATAGTTCTGCACTCTGGTATAGGAACACAGTAGCGGCACTCTCTAGAAAACAAATCTTTTTGACCCTACCAAAACTAGATCTTACTGGTGCTGATTTTTCTGCCCTCGCCTCAAGATACCTGTTACCTTCTGCTGGTTTTGAAGCCAGGTGTCTTTTTTTTTAATTTTTTTCTGCACTGTATGAGGAGTGAAACATTTAAGATGGCAGAATAGAGCAGGGACTTGTTAGTGGGTGTGAGACAGTGATAATGATGAATTATTTTGCTATTTGATGGAGCAGGGAAGGAGAAAAGGGTGAATATAGTTGGAACTGTGAAAGAAGAGGACATCCAGGAACAATTTACTTTGACCAGTTTACTTGATTCTCTTCTCTGTCTCCTCCACGCATAATGGTGTGTGTCAACTCCACTAGGGGTAGGAAAAATACTCCTACAACAATGAGGTATACTGAGAACATGGTAACAGATCTCACAGAAAGAGATTATGGTAGAGGGAAGTAGAAGAGTGGAGGTCTTGAAGGCCTGTTGCTGTTTCTTGACTTTTTTTCTCTTGGTGCTCTTCTTTTTTTTTTTGGTTGTTATATATTCATGTGTGCTTATAAAATTATTCTCATTGTAAATATTAAAATCTTTGTTCTTTTGCTGTGGCTCATGGAAAGCATTTCTGACCAAATATTTTTGAATCAGTAAGACTTATTATTAACAATTATTATAAAGAGCACCAGACATTCCAGTCATTGAAAACTTTAAGGAATTGATTTTTTCCTTACATAAACCATTCCTGCTTTGCTAGGAATTGATTGCATTTAAAAAAACAAAACAAAACAAAACCCACACAAAACCCAGAACTGGAATATCCCTCTTGGTCAGAGAAAAGTGAGTAAAGCAGAGCCCCTGGGGTTTCCTCCAAGGAGTCTCAGCTGCCATTGTGGGATGCATGTGGAAGTGGGTACTTCCAGCCTGGCTTTCTTCACATTGGAGCTTTGTGTGCCGAGTAAGGGATGCTGTTGCTCTTGGTGACATCCTACTCTTCAGTCCGCTGTTCACCGTAAAAAGTGTCATTTGGAATCATAGACAAATGTTGGATGCCAAGGTGGGAGTTTTTTGTCTCCTGTTCCTTTTCTGCAGATATTGAGGCATCTTGACATAAAGAATGATCTGGGCCAAATATCTTCATTTCATATTTCAAAAAATGATAGTGGGGATCATTTCTGTGTATATAATTTTAAGTTCCCAGAAGCCAAAGTCAATACAGCAGTCCCATCTTTACTCATAATATTTCATATTTTCCAGACCGAAAAGGAATTATCCATCAAGTAGAATTACTTAAGATACAAAAGTTACAAATACTGTCAATTCGAATACAGAATTTTATAGGATAAAAGACGTGGTAACTAAATTACCTCTCAAGTCTGTCATAAGAAAGAAAGCATAGATCAGATACACTTAATCACTATAATTAACTAGTTTACCTTTATAACTCTGATCAGCTATGGATCATAAGCCTCTCTTCATTTTCCTTTATCTCTCTTTAAAGTAGAATATAATTCCTATTGTGAATGCCACGTTGGTTGGGTTCTCTGTGACAATAAAATTAACTTGCTTGGCCGAATGGCAAATCTATTATTTCAACATGTACTCACAGTGTAGTTAGAAATTCAGAAGGAGCTAAAAATAAATGCTTCCCATATGAGATAATTTCATTTCATGAACTTGTGTGAATTTATAATAGTGTTAATAAAACTTTTTCTTCAAGTGTGTCTCATCAGAATGAGTAAAAGCAAACTCTTTAAAAAAAAATATTGATTTGAAATCTTCTTAATTTGCTTTTTACACTTTATGAAAGGGAAACTGGCAATTTGTGATTTATCTAACAAAGTTATCAGGACTTAATGTGATGTTGCTGTAATTGATGGCCCATGCACTCTTACCCTGTCCCAATTGCAGGATGAAATGCTTTAACCTCAGTGGAAAACATTTAAGGAAATGTATTTTGCCTTGTTAATTTGGCTAAGAAAAAACATGCTCCAGGTAGAGTGGTGAGTTTGTTATGCTGCAGAACTACACTTGAGTTCAAATTTTCGTCTAACAGCCTCCCTGGTGGCATTTATGGGCCTGTAGCCACAATTTCTTATTTTTACTTTTTTTTTTTTTTTTTTTGGG
>VYZV01045616.1:56001-66260 GCA_013401275.1 Pandion haliaetus
CACTTTCTTTCCTTTCTGCTTCCTTCCTTTTTTTTTTTTTTTCTTCAACTCTTCCTTTGTGAACCATGGACTTCTTTTGTTGGAGGTTTTTTTTCCCCATATTGGACATAATTTCCCCTCCCCTCTTCTTATTTATTTTCTTCTTTCCACCCTTCCCTTCAGCGTACATTAAGACTTCTCTTTCTTGCGTTACCACAAAATGTTAACCTAATATTGTTGCCATCAGTTCTGGCATTTGGGTTTGGGTTTTTTTTGTTGTTGTTGTTTGGTTTGGTTTTTCTAAAGGTATCTTGTCTTTTTATTATATGGTGAAGTGCTGATCCAAAAAGAAATCAATTATAGCTTTCTCTAGCCCAGCAATTTTTACTTGCAAAATCCCTGGTGGATTAACGGGTCTAATACTAGCTGTGGTAGGAGTCCTTACTTAGAGGGTCCAGGTTTAAAGATGGGGAAAGAGATATCAGATATAGAAATCCTATTTACAGTGGGTTTTACTAATGAGGTATTAGTAGTATTCTGAATTGGTTGTTCAGATTGTTCAATACTTTTTTATTTTCCTTTTTTCTTTGCAGGAGATGCTGGATTTGAGTAGACTGTTATTTTGAAGGTAGACAATGGCCTTTTTTTGGCGTTGTCAAACTATAATACTGTCTTAAATTATGCTGAAGACTGAGTCGATATATCATGTTGAGAAGTCAGGGCTCAGTTTTGGGAAAATGCCACATGAACACTGAAATGTATTCAGGCTTTTCACTCCTTCTCTTATGCCAGTTCTGGTCAACAAAATGCATTAGAGTTTAGTTGGTCATGTGCTGGAAACCCTTTTTTCTTATAGAGCTCATATTCTGAATGTTAATAGCTTTCTGTTATATAGCACTTTGTGTGGAGGAGATTCAGGTAAGTAACCCCTAAAGCCTTGGATTTCTTCCAAAGTAGTTTATTGGTTTTCTATTTATAGTAACGTGTCTGTCCATGTGTTATATGCCTGACCTGTTGGATCAAACTTTTGCTCAGTGAGCAGTGAAACCAACACAGCTGCTTTGCTGTGGGTGCATGCTCAGGACCTGCAAACCCTCTGTGTACAACCACGGCAGCAATTCCTTCCATCCCTGTCTCCATGAGACTGCCTGGTGCCGAGCTATGTGTGTGCTGGAAGGCAAAACTTTGGACCATCTTTCCCTCGGTAGAGGCACTAATTTGGGTCTTTCTCAGTCAAGTCTACCTACATACTGGATTTTGTAAAATGTCTGAGATAATTACATTTCTATAAATCTTTCTTTCAAATACAGATTCAAAAGAAACTGGGCAGACAGGGACTACTGGGCAGACAGTGTGACTTCATATACCTTCTTTGCTTAGAAAGTTGCACATGAGGTAAAGAATGTTGTTTGGAGAATTAACTCTTGATTCTCTTTTTCTGGTGGGTAACTGTAGGACAATACTTCTTGTTGATTTTTCCCTAAACTGTCTCCATGCAGTCTTGAAAGGTGAACAAAATATGCCAACTTGAAGTAGAGGGTAAGGATTATTTTTGCCTTGTATGCAGTACAAACATTATACCAGGATGTAGAGATGTAAGTCAACACAGCAGTGTGGCATGATTGATTCACATTCAGGTTGTACTCTGCTATAACTCGTGGGTCCTTCTGCAGAAAACAGAAATTAGTTAAGAGTGTAGAAAATACATTCTACAGCTCAGACACATGCCATATCTAGTCCTGTACTGTGTGTCTAACAGTGGCAATGGCATGTGCCCCATCATCTCTATTAGAGAGCACAACCCTGCCTGTTTTCTCTAGTGTCTGCTCTAGACATGTTTTCTAAGGCTTTGGCTAATCTCCTTTTAAACCTGCTGCTGCTGTTTGCTTTCACAGCCTCCCGTGGCAACAAATTCCAGACTCTCAATATCCACTTCATTAAGAAGTACTTTATCTTTTTTAAACTTAACTCCTACAAGCTTCAATAAACATCCCCTATTTCTGGTGTTGTGGTACTTGGTGAATAATAATTTTGCCTTCACTATACCTGGTGCTCTTGTGATGATTTTGTACACTTTGGTCATATTTCTTCTCCTCTCCAAATTATGGACTCCTACCCTTTTTTGGTCTGCCTTCCTAAAGCATCTGCTCCAGCCTCTTAATCATTTTGATTATCCTTTTTCCTAAAGGTTTCTCAGTTCCTCTATCTGTGCAACTGATTGCTCCTACCTGCTGGTAGCCCTTTTCCTTAATTGAATTTTAACCTATTTTTCTCAACATACCCCCTAAATTGCCAAGAACATTTTGAAATTTTAATCTAGTCTTCCAGCATGCTTTCAATTTGCGCTGCTTTGGTTTTGATTGAAAACTTAATAAGCACATTTCATTTAGTCCATAATTTAGATTGTTAATGAAGACATGAACAAAAACAGATATGCAGCAGTATCCTCTGAATCTTTTCTAAAACGTCCTCCCATTTTTAAAATGAGCATGATATTCCAACCAGCTTTACACCTCTCCTATAATAATCTGGGCATAGTTTCTGTGATTTCTAAGAAAGTTTTTATTAAAGATCAAAGTATATGTTGTTTTCAGCTTCTCCAGCAGGATAACAGGGGTCGTGACTAGGAAAGATGGAAAACAAAATTGATTGATGTGACTTTTTTTTGACAAAATTTCTTACCTTCTAGGTGTTTATGTATAATAGCTTACTTGTTCAAGTATTTTCTAGCAATTGAAGTTAAAATAACTAGTTTATTATTTCCCAGCTTCCATTGCCTGCCCACCTTTTTTTCTTAAATATGGGTAACAGCTTTTTCCAGTCTTCTGATACTTCACTCACGCTCGTGAGTTTTCAGAGGTACATGCTAAAAGTTCTGTGTTAGTTTCAACCAGTACCTTATAATATCCAAGGATGAAGCTCATTCGGCCCAGCCAATTTGAAAATATTTAACTTACCTTAGCACTCTTGGATCAGTTCCTTCCTATTTTTGTTTAATAGGAACTTAAGTGTTAATTGGTACCAGGTCATACTAGCTGGGAGATTTAAGTCTGCAATGAAGATTATTGCTGTGTATGGATTACAGATTAATGGAAAACAGTCTTTCTAGTGATGTTTTTCACTAATAAACACACATTATGATTTTAAGAACCAAGGTTAATCCAAGAATGGTTGCTAATTCTTGAAGTCCAGTTTCTTGCTATCTTTGGCAAATGTACTGTAGCAGGGCATAAAACCCCACTTGTAAGCAGAAGTTTAAGAGCTGTTGAACAAGTTACTTGTGTTGAAGATGAGTGCTTTTGTTCTTACACTGGTGTTCAGACATGTTGCAGGGAAGAGTAGACTACTGATATGACAGAAGATGTGAAAACCTACCTCTTAGAGCCTCTGTGGTTCTGACAAGCAGATATGAACTCTGTATTAGTATGCTCTATAAAAATTACCTCCTTTATTCTTTAAATAGGTATAAAAATGAAGTACTAGTTCAAAGCCGTGACGTGTTTTGTTGTTATGCGCTCAGTTTTCTCAGTGGATGCAGTATTGCAATTTCATAGCTCTTGTTTGGGGAAAGAAGAACATTTTTTGTGCTGTATTGAGGGAAAGTAAATTCCTGATTAAATTTATTGTGTTACAGAAATACCTATTCTTTGTGAAGAAACTCAAAGCTTTATGGGCCACTGAAGTGTTCTTAACAGCTTTTGAACAATGGGAGTGCAATAAGGTTGGAGGCCTTTTTCTTTCTTTCTCTCATTTTCAATTCTGCTTGGGTATCGCAGGCTCTGATGCAACCTTAACTGGCATAGATTACCCTTTTTCTTAATAATAAACAAACAGATGGGGTTTTCTCAGGTTAAAATCTAGTCTGAGTAGTACCGTACAGCATACCCATTGTACAGCTTTTGCTCTTTTTCTCACTCTCTACCTAGGGGTATAACAGCATGAAAAATGCCATGCTTTGTTTTAGTAAATACAGTGTTTTGGTGGATTTGTTTTAACATGGGTATCGTTTAAACTAGAGGAAGCAGGGGAAAGAAATGCATTTTGCTCATGAAATGGAAAATAGCAGCATTTTTGATGGTCCTTTTTCCTGCAGGAGTTTCTTTCTCAATTTTCCATTAGCTCTGAAGAAATCTTTCCCTCATACAACAGAATTTCTGGGCTTACAATAGAGAGATCTCCCCACTGTTAGTGAAATCTCAGCCATGGTTGTCCTCTGACAAGTCCAGTGAAGCCAGTAGATTCTCTGGGCCCAGGCTTCTTAGCACCTCTAGCAGTCTTCAAATATGTAAGAGACTGCAGCAGGAAAGAACAAAATACTCTGCTCTCCGTTTTTAGCAAGTATGGGAAGGAAAAAAATTATATAGCAGCAAAAGAGGCTTAAGTTAGGCATCAATAAGGTACTAATGCATGGGGTGAGTTGTCTTAACAGACTGTAGGATCTCTTTCATCTAGAGGTTTTTAGGGACAGGTTAGACAAATATCTGTTAGAAGTAATATTTGTATAAATTAGCCATGTATATGGACAGCTGGACTACATAAGCTTTAGAGATCCTTCCCAACCCCATGTTCCAGAATTAAGTGTTGAAGACTGAAAACTTAAACACAGAGGATTTTTAGGCACTGTAGTGGTTTAACCCCAGCCAGTAACTAAGAACCATACAGCCACTCACTCACTTCCCCACCACCGACCAGTGGGATGGGGGAGAGAATCAGAAAAACAAATAAAACTCATGGGTTGAGATAAGAAGAGTTTAATAGAACAGAAAGAAAGAAAATAATAATGATAATAACAGTAATAAAATGACGACAGCAGTAATAAAAGGATTGGAATATAGAAATGATGCACAATGCAATTGCTCACCACCCACCAAGCGATGCCCGGTTAGTGTCTGAGCGGCAATCCCCCCAGCCCCACTCCCCCTAGTTTAGATACTAGATGTGATGTCCCATGGTATGGAATACCCCGTTGGCCAGTTTGGGTCAGCTGCCCTGGCTGTGCCCCCTCCAACTTCTTGTGCCCCTCCAGCCTTCCTGCTGGCTGGGAATGCAAAGCTGAAAAATCCTTGACTTTAGACTACAAATTGCTTAGCAACAACCAAAACCATCAGTCTGTTATCAACATTCTTCTCATACCTAACTCAAGACCACAGCATTATACCAGCTACTAGGAAGACAACTAACTCTATCCCAAGTGAAACCAGGACAGCGCTTACTGAAGGAAGCAGGAGGATAGGTCAGATAAGTTCTGAGGGGTCCCAGTTGCCAACAGCACAGCATCAAGCAAACACTCTGCCCAAGCCCACTGACATAAGAGTCTGAAGAGCAAATCTAACAGATTCCTTCTAGCCTGTCTATGGCATGAGCTCTTGTATTTTGAATTCGTTCAAGAAGCCTGCTATTACTCGCACATGCACACACGCAGGCACACAGGGATGGTATAATAGAAGTGACATGGTCTGTTCTAATCTATTTTAATTAGAAAAAGCCTATTAGAAAATTGCCCGCAGTATGGCATTACTGCATGAAAATTAAGATTTATTACCATTGTCAAAAGAAAGGCTCAGTTTGTTTGGTGCCAGTAGCTATTTTTATTCTTTGTTTTCTAATATAAACATCAATTTGAATCTAAGCAATATTCAAATATTAAATTCTAATGTAATATATAGATTAAAAAGCAATCAAAAAAATCACCACTCAGCAGGAGTAATTTCAAGATGAACTGTAAAACCATTCAAAATCCTCCTTTTTTTTAAAAATGGTCTTTACCTGACTTTTCAGACCTGTCACTAAAAATGTAGGGATAATTGCAAACTGAGAATTTTTGCTTTGTTTTATTTAATATTTTGTGTTATCCCTTGTTCAAAGAAAAAATACTATTTTCACAATTTGATAAGGTGGTTCTTTTTTTGTGTGTGTGGATTTAAAAGGTAACCTACACTACTTGTAACCATACTTTTAAGCTGGTACTTAAGAAAAAGTGAAATAACTAATCTAATGCTCAGACAAATGCATAATATAAAGGATCTGTGTAAATAAGAGCAGTAAATTAGATTTATGCAGTTCTGTCTTTAGTGCTGGTAGAATAGCAGTGGCCTTACTCCTAGTGGTACTAACTTTGTGCTGCTCATAGTGAGAAGCAGTCAGTCAAACTGCAGAGCTTGACAACCTGTACACATGCAGAACTGAAAGAACAGGGATTTAAAATTTAGACAAATTTCAACTACAACACAGAAGTCAAGAAGCCTTGAATATGTTCCCCAAATTTATGTGGATTGGGAATTAAAGCTAGATTAGGAGGATCCATTCAGAATTATTTTGGCCTCCCTTTTCTGTATTCCTTGAATGTAACCACCTGGAAATTGCTACCATAAAATTTCCTGGTATTGAAGGAACTTAAGGCAACTGTTACACCTTCTTTTTTTCTTTTTTTTTTTTTTTTTTTTTAAATCTCTCCTTCTTGTGATACTGTATCATTTTTGATACACTGTAGATTTTATACAGCTTTTGGCCTTTAAATCTTAAACTGGTTAAAAGTTTTTTACAGCTGCTTTATGACATGTAATATAGGTATTGTGGACTCCTTTCAATGAAACATCTCTTGCTGTCTCCATGTGTGCTGGCCCAGCCTTGAAGGCTACCGTGGTCCCTGCTGGTCCAGTGACCCTGCAACTCTCTGTAGTTGTTCTGCTGCTTGCATGGCGATGCAGCAAGATGGGAGTTATTCCCTGGAGCAACGCTATGAAGTCATTTATACTGTGTGGTAGCTATGATGCTTGTTGTTACAAATTTGCCCCAAATATGGACTCAGGACTGTTCCCAGTGAGTGGAATGGCTGCAGTTATCCTGGTTTGGGAGGAAAAAGAATGCTCATGTTGCAAGCCATGCTGGGTCTCATCCCCAGCTCTTGGGGGCTAGAGAATGAGCCCTGGTTCTGTTTGGCTTGCTGGTATAGCAGCAGCTTTGATATCTTGCTGCCATGGTGATATGCTCAGTGCTTGGAAGAAGCTGCATCAAACAGTTTCTGCAAACACACAGAAGTGTAAAAGCCTGCATGAGACAGTGGTCATCTTAGCAAGAGTGTGAGCCATCCTGGTGAATAAATGGCATAAAGCAGTGTCCCAGATCTGAATACCTCTTTATCTTTGGCACTTCTTAGTTTTTCTTGCCAGTAGTATGAAGCAATGTTTTAACACTTTTCTCTTAAATCCTACTGTGCATCTGACTGCAGCCTTAGTTCTGGACACCCAAATGCAGTCATTTCTAATTCTTTTCATACATTGCCATGATTATACCTAGCAGCAGAAAAAAAGGTCCAACCTTTATTTATTTTAGAAGTAGGTTTTGTAAATGGTTGAAGATTTTCCTATGCTGCATTCTTGTAATATTTTAGATGATATATTACAAAACACATTTAAAAGTATATTTGAAATGTATAAAAGGACTAATGTGCCTATAACCTAAGCAGCGAGTAAAATGATACATTTCTCACTAAATTTCAGGAAACTTGTTCCTGTTTGCATGAAGAAGTTGCTTGCTGTGGTTTAGGTTTTCACAGACTGAAATAAAATTCTTGTATCTGATTCATTCTGAAATGCGTGAGCTTCTTTCTCCTGGGATGTGTACTAGTTTGGAAGTTTTGGAAGCTTATTTTAAAAAAAGTCAGACCTTTTCTTTATGCATACGGGAAAATGTTCTTACTACTCCGAAACTTATTACCTCTTAAACAAAATATCAGTAACAGTGGAAATACTATGAAGTTGGTTTTCAGCGGCAAGCATGACATTGCTTCTTTCCCTTACACTTTTCCTGCTTTCCCATACACTTTCACGCTTTCCCATTTCTTTATAAAGCTTTTTTTTCTTTGTGACATTTTAATTACAGGGCAATAATGAAAATTAGGAAAATAACTATGGCAACAGAGTTATACTTTTATATTTTTATATATGTTTTGTTTTGCATATTTTCTTCAGTAGAAAAATACACATTATATTTGTTTGAACATTTGCTTTCAGAATAAAATATACTTTACATTCATGCAGCTATGTAAACTGCATGTCAGGAGATTGTCTTTAGGAGGTTTCAGATTTATCTAGGGCTGTACACAGTTGTATCTGATTTAGTACTGCAGGATTTCATATTGTAGAATAAGGCAGTGCTATGCCATGTTTTAATATTTAATCTGACATGCGGAGGGCATTGCCTATCATACTGAGCAACAGTGTCCCATTGTTTCCTTGAATCCCATCTACCTGTGTGTTTATTTTCCTTCTAAGTACTGTGGGCCAAGGACTTGCCAAAGTGTCTCAGTTGCTGTGACAATCATAGTAACAATGTCAGTTACTTTGTGTAGCAATAAAAAAAGACTTAGCTCTTCAGTCATCTGGCAATGACATGTTTTATTTCAGCCAAGCACAACAAAACTCTCAAGACTTTTGAGTGCTATCCTAAGTGTGTACTTTACCTGTGAGGCGCAATCAGAAAATACGTACTTAATGTAAGAATCTTTATTTTAATGCATAATGCTTTCCTTGTGGTACAAACAGAAAGCAGTTTAAATTATGAATATTATTTGTGACGTGAATTATTTAGCAATGTCTGAGGGATTCAAAATATATCTCAAGGTGATACCTGAAGGACTGTTTTGAGAGTGTTCTCATCCTGAGGTGTGTTTCATGTTGACAGCTATGGCAGTAAGATCTTCAAAGAATTTTAGATCTTATGTAAAAGTTTTAGTCTCAGGTCATTGACTGGAATGTGCTCATGCCATTAAAACTTTTTTAATCTTAATCTCTTTCAGTCCCAGCAAAGATGCATTGTGATCTTTGCACTGGTATGCTGCTTTGCAATTCTGGTTGCACTGATATTTTCGGCAGTGGATATTATGGGAGAAGATGAGGATGGACTCTCAGAAAAGAACTGTCAAAATAACTGTCGGTAAGAGGTAACAAACAAAACTTCTCTTTTGGGGTGGACAAGAACATATATATGTTATGTAATGGCATGTAGTAATTACCATAGTCTTGTGGTGTATTTGGGAAGAGTAGGTAACAGAGGAAGAAAGGGTTTCTTGTTTTGAAATTCTGGTTTTGGAGGTTGGTTTGACAAAATAAAGCACATTTTGAAGTTATTTTTGGTGGCATGTTTTGAGCAAGACTCTTGTGTTAGTTCAGTTATTTTGTAAGCCCGAGTCAAAGCCCATTAAATTTCAGTAAATGAGTACTGAGGTGGCTCACATAGTTCCCAATCTGTCATATCTTTCTTTCATCAAGAGGGTTTTTTTCTTTCTCCAAGAAGGTCACTGATCACTTTTGACATAAGACTGCAGTCCCTTTTATATAGGGGGACCTTTTATATATCCTGTTTGTTGTACTCCCCTAATAGACACAGCGTCTTGCCTAGGACCACTGAAGAAAATTAGTGATACAGCCAGAAAGACTGGTGTATTGGCTATGTTGGATTAAGGTTTACCTCAGACACCTGCCACAGATGTACATAACTTTTAACTTTAGATTTAAGTAGGTGATTAGATTTTTGGGGCCTTTCATTTCCAGACTGAATTTCATTTTGTTGCTCCTCACTGTCAGGTTCCTCCATTAACCTGTTCATCAGTGGTGACCAGCGATTCTCCTGCATGGTATTGTCCAAGGTCCTCTTTTGTCCTCCAGTAGAGCTGATTTAACATTTGTAGACTTCACTCACAATTGTATTCTGCTTCTTTTCAAGGCATTAACTTGTATATAGAGCACCCCCTCTGATTCATGTTGTGGAAAAATAGTCACCCTTAAGTAACTTCTCAGAAATCCATTTTAATCTGATCAGGGAATTGCTGGAGTGGGAAGGACCCTCTGGGCATCCTCCAGTCCATTCCCTCACTCAGAGCAGGGTCAGCTGCAGCAGGTTGCTCAGAGACGTACACAGTCGGGCTTTGCATAGCTCCAGGGATGGACTCCACAGCCTTCCTGGGCAATCGGTTCCACTGTTTGTACAGAATCTACCCAGCTACTAATGGCTGGGTATACAGTGAGTTAAGAGATAATTGATATGTATTTTTTAGAATAATCTAACAAATAATTAAGGTTTCTTTGAGCCTTTTCTCCTTATTTCTGCTGCTATTTGTTGATTTTGTGTGAAAACTGTTTGGGGACAGTGCCTTTCTATGCTGCACCTGTCACAGTGCACTCAGCAGCAATTCACAATCCAGCAAATTGGATTATGGTTTTGCAATTATACTGGATTTTTACAGTATTTTTTACATGCCATTTTAAAAAAAAAGGGGGGGG
>VYZV01045616.1:71010-85650 GCA_013401275.1 Pandion haliaetus
CTGGCCTGTATCAGAAACAGTGTGGCCAGCAGGAGCAGGGAAGTGATCATCCCCCTGTACTCGGCATTGGTGAGGCCGCACCTTGAGTACTGTGTTCAGTTTTGGGCCCCTCACTACAAGAAAGACATTGAGGTGCTGGAGTGCGTCCAGAGAAGGGCAACGAAGCTGGTGAGGGGCCTGGATCACAAGTCTTATGAGGAGTGGCTGAGGGAACTGGGATTGTTTAGCATGGAGGAAAGGAGGCTGAGGGGAGACCTTATCACTCTCTACAACTACCTGAATGGAGGTTGTACTGAGGTGGGTGTTCGTCTCTTCTCCCAAGTTACAAGCAATAGGATGGGCCTCAAGTTGCAGCAGGGGAGGTTTAGATTGGATATTAGGAAAAATTTCTTTACTGAAAGGGTTGCCAAGCATTGGAACAGGCTGCCCAAGGAAGCGGTTGAGTCATCATCCCTGGAGGTATTAAAAAAAGACATGTAGATGGGGCACTTAGGGACATGGTTTAGTGGTGGACTTAGCAGTGGACTTAGTTAATGGTTGGACTTGATGATCTTAAATGTCTTTTCCACCCTAAACAGTTCTGTGATCCTATGATGTTTGTCATCCTCTTATTTTGGGGTGATGAGAGAATGAGCTATAAAACCACCTAATTTTTAAGATGATCCCTATTTGTAGTCATTTTTCTTTTTGCATCAAAAGAAGGAATACCCTTACAATTGACGTTTCTGTGGCTGGACACTGCAAAGGCATTCAACATCCTGAGCCAGGGAGGGAAATCAGTAATTCAACAAACTTGCACAAGAGGAAGCTCTACCTTCCCTACCTTTTATTTTTAATTTTTAAAAATGTATTTCAATAGAAAAGGTACGGTATTAACAGTTCCTCAGTATCTGTACAGAGTAAGATTTTTTTTGTTCCTCTGTTCCTGCCCTGATCCAAAACAAAGGGTCAATTTGTTTATTTTGCCTATACTTTCAGCTATAAAGAATGTCTTCACAAATTAAAAATGGAGTGCCAAAACTCATGATCTGTTTAGATCTTATTCTGTTTGCATTACTGCCTGTAGATAGTTCACCATTAATTACATCATATTGAATAGGTCTGGGCTTCAACTCATTTCATCCAAATGCACAAACCATTCTTTTTCTTCTACTCTGTTCAGTTAAATCTAATGGTTTCCTCTAGAGTTTAGGACACAGTGCTTTAGAGTCTCCGTAAGGCAGCTTTTCCTGTCATGCTAAGCATTGTTTAGGATGTAATACAAAGATTGACATATTTTGTATTCTTGTATATATTTAAGTATGCTTTTGTTTCTCCTTTCACGACTTAGAATTTGTGAACTCACATCAGAGAAAATGTTCCAATGTTAATAGAAATAAAATTCTGATTACTTTAAGGTTCCTGAGTAATGTAGGTGGGATAAAGGAACAATTCATATGCTAGAGTAGCCTTTCTCCTGTGTAGTTTGCTGGGGTTTCTCTATGATCAAATCTTTTTCCTTTTAGTGTTCAGACAACTGAAATGACTTCATCCCAGCAGGACTCATGAGATTCCCCAGGTCATTTTCTTTACTAGATTGTAAGCCTGCTCTAAACTGAGTTATTAAATCTAAAATTACTGGTCATTCCCGTGATCTTAAAGACTGATTTGTGACATTTCAGTGAGGTTTTTATTGTGCCTGGTGAGAATAGCGATCCAACTTAGTAAAGTTCCCTGATAAATCATTCATCCTTTCCTCTGTGGGAAAGGCATTAAAAGTGGCTAAAATTTGTAGCAGAATCTGTCTGAATTCATGCTCCATTCCAGGGTGACATGTTCATTCAACCAGGGCTGACTTTGCATCAGATCTTAGCAAGCACCTGTTCCAGTGACACCATTTATTTTTAATTGCTTCTCTACCCTCAGAGCAGCATATAAAAAAGGTACTTATTATCCTGTCAGCTTACAGTAGATGTGTTGAGTTCTGTGTCTAATCTTACAACGGTACTGTGAGTGTCCTCTCAGTTAGTGTGATTTGATACTCCTCAAGAGTACAAGCGTAACATGCTAGATGCTGCCTTTGGTGACCTGTTGAATACATGGCTGGGTCTGTCTCCCAGAGCACCAGGACAGTGCTGCAGTTAAGAAAAAGCAGTTGTGGTGCCTGCTGAAGCCTAAGCATTATTCCACAACTGTTGGTACTGTTTGGCTGGGTGAGCTGGAGCTGACTACCTTTTTCAGCCAATGCAGCACTCTGCTAGTTGTAGCATTGAGGTGCGAGTCACACAGCAGCGGTTCTTGGTGTCAATGCCCCGCTGGGAGACACGGAGGAGAATTGATGGTTGAGGTTTGTGGGGACTGTTTTTTTCAGATGCTCTGTACATGTTTCAGGAAGATATACTTGGGTGAAATATTCAGGATTTTCTTTGTTATTCTGAAGATTTTCTTCCTAATTTGTTTTCCTCTTATTAATACATGGGTTCTGATATAGGTGGAGCCAGAGGCACCTCTCTAGGGTCTCTCATATGGTCTCCCTGTGTCCATGTCTCTGTAGTTAGGCAGAGCATCACTGTCTGTGACTCTTTAGGTACAAAGTACTCTTGTGTGTTGGGCAGCTGAACCTCTCTGTTTATGACTTCTGTTAATCAGGAAAGATCGAGTTTGTTTCCTTTATTCAACATACATCCAATTGTCTTGACCAAGAGGAAAAAAATGCAGTGGAGGACTTGATCCATTTTATTACCATTACTATTTCTTCATGTTACATTTTAGGTTTTTTCCATAATGAACTTTCTTCCTGTCAACCTGACTGGGAAACAGAAAAATAACGCATAAATACCAGCCTTGGTATCTGCCAGATGCAATTCCTTATCTGTCATTTATTCTCTGTTTAATGACCAGTCCTTTCTGAATAAGACTACCGCAAAATTATCATACAGCTCAAAGGGAGTTTTCATGACTGACAGCATCATAATTTGGTACGTTTATATCTGGTTTCTTCACATACTAAGTGTTGAAATGGCTCTTCTAAGAGCGATCAGTGATTTGCATGCCTTCTGATATGAGGGGGAGGATTAGTCTTGCCTCAGACTAAACTTCGGATGGATATTTAATGCACATTAAAAGTGTTGGCTTTGATTTTTTTTTTTTTTTTTTTTTGCCTAAGAATCCTAAAAACACTTAGAAGCACTGACACTTAGGGAGCGTTTTTTATTANATAAATATGTTGTACTCATACATATGACCACAGATGATAATAGGTATATAGCATAACAGGTATATAGCCTGTTGAGAAAATAAAATGAGTTTTTAGTTTTCTTTGTTGTCATTTATGAAACACCTCCTCAAGTCAACTGGACTTGAATCAGTCTCTAGAAAAAAAAAAACTTTTAGAGCTCAGCTTCTACTGGCTGAGTATTGGGAAAAAATGCAGTGTTACCAATAGCTTAGCAATGAATAGCGTAAGCTTCATAACTAATCACAAAACTTTAAAGAAAGAATGAGTGTGGCACCAGAATGAGGAGGGCAGCCACCACTCGATTTTTAGTCAAACACTGTCAAAACTACTAGTCGTTTTTTCACCCATTTTTGCGTCACTTCTATCAGCTTGGCAGTGCCTGTATTGCAGTTCTTGGCAGATGCTGGTGGAGAGTAGACAGACTTATGATTCAATAAAGGCACTAAAGGATGCTAGGGGTAATCTGTTTTGGCTAATGGAGGCCGAAGTGCTGGACAAGTAGAAGTGTCTTCTCAAGCATGCAGCCAGTGCTACTGGGATGGTGACAGTCTCTATGAGCTGCCCATCTGGTGTGTTTTATAGATGTATGTGAATCACCTTAAAGATGTCCTAAACACCTTCCAGTTTTGGGCAAAGACAGGCTGCCACAACCTGGAAGCAGTTCATCACTATAGCAACTTTGGAGAAACGGTATGGGAAAGCAGTAGAGATGTAACCTCTGTATGATATCAAACTATTCTTTTCCCTAGTGACTCCATCTGTTTGCATGTGAAAAGAGTTGTTCAGGACTGATTAGAAAGGAGAAAACAGTGAGGTGCTCAAAGTTGCCCTTGACAAGTCACACAAATATCTGGGATGAGCAGCCAAGTGATTCTGTCAGAGGTGTTGCTCTGAGCATGTGCACATGGTAGTGCTCCAGCTAGAAATGTACTTCTAATACTTGAGGATATTTTGATGTATTCAGGGCTTTTTTGAGAGTCAGGATGTTGCTATTAAAATATATTCCATGTAATTACTCTGTACAGAGTAATTACCAATAACTCAGTTAATGCTTCCTACTAAAATCTGAAAGGGTAGGGTTTTCTTGTTTTGTTCTAGTTTCATTTTTTTTTTATTTGGTTGGGATTTTTTTTACTCTTAAGTGCATCAGACTAGCTAAAGTGCCCCCTTCCAAGTTTTAACTTGGATGCAACAAGTTTTAATAGATGCGTTTTTAACCAGATATAATTCTACATGGACTAAACTTGATTACCTATTTTAAACAAACAAACAAACAAACCCTAAACCCAGAAATACAAATAGACACCTAAAAGCAACAGACAGTAGTCAAACCTATCTCAGTGCTTCTAAGGTGTCCTGGAACATTTCCATAGAATCTCTCCTCTGTAATTTGAGTGCTGGCAATGTCCTTTGGGAATGGATACTTTGAGTACTTTATTCTTTTCATCTGTGGATTTTTATTACCATTCCTACCTTGACTATATCTGCTGAATTTGCAGTGCTGATTTCAAATAGTTGCTGACTAAAGGTTTTACCTTGAATTTTCCTTCATTGTTTTACAAAGTAGGGGTTTTTTGTTCTTGTTGGGCAGGAAGGGCATTAATTAAGCTTAAGGGATTGTTGGACTGTGTAAAAGTCAACATCATAGAATATCCTTTTGTTCCTATTCTGGGGAAGTGAGCTTTTACTTAGAAGATTCTCATTAAATTATTGTTAACACCGTAATATCATGTTTATTTATGAGGAAAAACAATATTTTGACTCTTGCCTGGTTTCTACAACTGTGAGCTAACACATTTATCCATCCCAAGTCATACCAAGACAATCAGGGACTTTTAGAAAGATGCACAGGCCAAGAGAAAAGAAGGTAGCAATCGTATTCCCCCTTATTGTATAGGATTGTTTATGATTATTCAGTCCAAATTAATGTTGCTATTTACAGTTACAAAGTGTTCATATAAGAGGTTGTGTAGAAGGAAATAAAAAGACAATATGAATTTGGTCATTTAAAAAAAATGTCTAAGGCCTTATAAAAAGGTTTTGTATGAACTTACATGGTCACAAGCTGACTATAGAAATAAAATAAAAACATCTTGCTGACTAATTAATGTATATGACAGTGGCTATTTACACAATATTTGTTGATCTTTTGAGAGGCTCAGTAAAGTTGGTATGTTAGGATATTTTGCTGTGTTTTACAGATGGGTGAACAGTGAATGGGCTGCTGCTCAAAAGAACTGAAGAGTCATAGCCCAGCTGATGAGGGGCTTGTGTGGCTGCTATGCAGCTTTGTACAGGACTCTAAGTACCTCAGCTGTTGAATTTTAGATAATTTGAAAATCAAGGTAATGGTATTTACTGAAGACTTAAATATGGTGCAAACAAAGGAAAGAGGCTGAAATTCTTTCCAGTGGCTAAACAGGTACTGAGCCAGCACTTACAATGTTATGTTGGGAAGTCTGAGCTCCTGATTCCTGACTGATGGATATTCAGGGTGTTCCCTGCAGTATGCATACCATAAAATATAAGGGGAAAAATTGCAGATTTAAATTTAAAAATACAATTGTAACACCAAGAACCAACAGCTGGATTTCCTTATGTGTGATGGGCAGGAATGGCTTCACCTAAGAAGGGCAGCATTGTCCAAGTTGTGTGCGCGTTACGGTCCTCATCTCTGTTAGAAAGGAAACTGCCTGCCACGCACTGGGGTGCAGAGCTTCTCCAGCTGCCATTTTGGTATATTGCCTGGAGCGAGTGTGTTGTCAGGAAACAGACAATTGATGTGACGTAAACTGTTGTGTGTTACTGTATTTGGAAGACTTTTTCTAACAACATTTATAGATAGTGAATCTTGAAAATGTTATATCAGAATTAGGAATGTATAAACAAGCTCTTTAGAAAACAAACTCAGTAGGAAGTGGGTTTTTTTAATATAATTTGTGAGTATAGTAGTACTGTGACATCAAACTGCAATGGAGATATTTAGAACAACATAAATAAAACCAAGACCAACCTTTGCATCTTCCTGGTGAGGGGGCAGAAATCTAGCAGGCAAAAAATGATTAAATAAAAACAAAATTGTCTGGGCCTTTCTCAAAACTAAGGAGAAAGTGGGAGGGGAAAAGTAGTACTTCTGGTATCTAAAATGGGGGTTTAAAAAAAGTTTCTCTTCTGATGGTGTCCTTGTCCTTTCATGTCTAGAGATTAAGCATGAGCTTTTGAAATACGTAGACAAGGCAACTGTGTGGGGTTTTCGATAAGCATATCCTGTAGATCTTCAATTACAGTATGGTAGTGAACAGAGAAAACTAAATTATGTAGTGTCTCTTGGTTAATAGTATATATGGCATTCTAGATAATAAACAGCAATGTCAGATAAATTTCTTATTCTAAATTCAACAGAATTGGGTCACACTGTTTCTTTTTTCAGTAGGAGCCTCATATGTACCTCGTCTTTCTTCATTTCAATTCACCTCAGATTCCCAGGATCCTCATGTTTTCATACTTTACCCTTCGATGTAGCATCTAGCTGTCTACAATGTAGCATCTAGCTGTCTACAATGTGCTAATGTGAGCTACAGATCTGCTCTTTACAAGGATGAGGTTTTAATTTTTTAAGGCACTGAGTGATGTAACACCTTGACAGTAGGAGAAGGACAAAGCCACTGTGGCTGTGTCACATGGGCAGGACACTGGCAGGTGCTAATGGGGCGAATGCCATTCCTGTCATTTACTCCAAATCTGAGAAGCAAGACAGATTTCGAGAAGTTTCAGTGTGAGTGTGAATGTTTTGAATAATGAATGGCGGTGTGTTAAATTGTTAGCACTTTATCTACAAACTCTGACATAAAGTAGTTGGTGTTACTGCTCATGTGGACTTAGTTTACTCTTGGCTAACACTGATAAGATTTTATCATGCAGTAAAGAAGTTTCCTCATTGCTTTCTTATTTTTACAGCTTTTTTTATTTCCTTTCCTTCCCCTTGACAGACACCTGTAACTTTGTTTTCCTTCTCTCTTTCCTTACCTTGTCATTTAGGTTTGGCTTTGTGAGGTTCTGACAGTGTGCTTGCACTTCCCTTGGGCTTTTACTTATAGGCCTTTTTGTTGTCCCCCCCTATCCCCCAGTGGTTTAGGAAGTGGCATAAACTCCATTCCCTGGAACATCTTCAGACTACCTCCTACACACATGCATGTTCCCTGCCTGCATGAACTATCTCAAATCTATATTTGGAGACACAGTGTGTCTCGAGGATAAATCTGTGTTGGTCACAGTGCTGCAAATATCAAACAAATCCACAGTTTTATGTATTAGTATAACTAATAGAAGAATTTGACTAATTACTTAAGAAATGTTTTGGTGTAATTATTAGAAGACTGTGTCAGAAGATAGTTAATCCAGTGAATATGCTGATGTGATCTCAGTTTTATTAGACTTGAAATCAAAATACTTAAGCTGTTCTACTCCTGTGAACGATTATTTTTTTCTGCCTGCAATTAGTAGACTTTAATAAGGGGTACTGAAACAGCAAGGCAGGCTCTTGGGTTGACCAAGGGATGTCTTTTGGGGGGAAATATGTAGGGTTGTGTTTAACCAAGAGACACTGTGGAGAAGGAGTGCTATTCTGTTTTTAGCAGAGGGGAAAGTGCATTTAACCCCTTACAGGGGCTTGGACTCCTGGACCTAATTCACTCTTTCAAACTGGGTGTCCAAGTACTGGATGGCTCCCCTGAGGAATGGCAGCTCGTGGTATTGCAATCCTTTTATGCCAACCACCTCAGCCTGAAGCTCTTATAGAGATGGCATGTGCTGACTAGCTCCTGGCATTACTGCTACCTCTCACCTCAGCCCTTACTTGTCCAGTTAGGTAACGTCCTTTGAAGAAGCACCTTTAAGTCAGACACACTGCTGTCCCCACCTGCAAGTAGAAACCTGGGACTCTGTGGTTCTCTGATTTTGCTCTTGCTTGCTTTCTGAAAGTGCACGCAGTAGTTACAGCATAAAGATCTGTGACTTTAAGACCCATATACTAGGTACAGCTCATGGGAGTTGAAGTTGCAATTAGCTATACTTTTGCTCTATAGCAAGTTCTTACAGAAAGCTGCTTCTTTTGTTAAGATCAAGCAAAAAAAATAAGGATTTTAATGTTCCTTGCTACACAGAGCCCATGGATCATGAAGGGCCTTTGTTTTAGCATGCTTATTGGAGATGAAATCTGCTGCTTGAATTTTCTGTGGTGTGTAAAGACTGGTCAGGTCAGCTGGTTTCTCCTGCTTCAGCACCCTCAGGCACTTGGCTCCCAGCAGTCTGCCATAAGATTCCGCTGACCATCTCTCAATTCTCCCTGCACAGCTGCAAAACCCATTAGAATGTTTTAGTGCTGACAGGCAGAAATGCTGTAAAAATGCAAATTTTCTTCTGCTGAAGGGCAAGATGCCAAGAAATGCTTTTTAAAACATTTCACTGCTGAATAAGGGTTTAGGGGAGTTGATACAGCTGGAATGCAGAGGTTTAAGCAGTGGAAGAGAAGCTTATACTGGCAATAAGATCACTAGTATTTTGGTTCTTCAGTCACTTCAGGACTTTGGCACAGAGTGTTTGCTTTCTGCATTACTTTTTTTTTTTTTAACAGAAAATAATGGGCTAAGAGGTGGTGTTCTGCTCTGTTGGTGCACAAAGGAAGAACTGCTCTGTAGGCTCCAAAATGGCACGCTCTTTCTTCAGCTGCCTAAATACTATACTTATAAGCTCTAAAGAGAAGCCCAGGATAGAAGTGTTAGCTTTCACTCTGTTATTTTAACTTCTTGTGCACATTGATGCTCTGTAGAGCTGCGGCCAAGTGAAATGCAGAGTTGTGCCCTTGACTCTGTCAGTGGAGTACTGAGCTGGGGAGATTGGGGTTTTTTCTCTTTTAAAAGCAAGAAGATTTAATGAAAATAATGGTGTTTTCTGGTGCAGAAGAAATAGGTGGCAAGTGCTTTGTCCAGATTTTGGAACAGGCTGTGACCTTTGATCAGAAAAATTAAAAATTATTTTTCTTTCATCTCTCAGCTGAAAAAAATATAGTGGCTGCATAACAGTTGATACTCAAGACTGTTTCAAAGGGTGTTATTTTCTTCCCTTAACCAGGGGCTGGAAAAAAAAAAAATGGAGGAGTTGATTATATTTCTACTTTTTCCTACTGTAATAATGTACTTCCTATATATCAACAATGCAATAATTTCATCCTCTGTTAACCCTTTTTTGGGCTGTTCAGGCACGATATGCATGATTCTCTGAAGTACGGTCACCTATGTTGAACTACTGTATTTACGTTGCTGTATTTCATTTTATGATGTATTTCATCACACGCCTTTTCCGGTACTTTCTCATAACACTATTGAAGTGCGTACTCAGTGTTTCACAAGCATTGCTTCATTCAGCGTTATCAAGAAATAGTAGCTCTTTGTAGTAAAGTTTCTGTAGGGATCTCCACAGCACACAAATGTGGAATTAATACATATATTTTAATATTGTCTAATTTTAGTCCAAGAAGCCAGGAAAGGGGCATACAAATGTATTTGAAGATTCTCACAACTTATTCTGAGAAAAATCTGGGTCACACAGAGGTGTCTACAGTGTTCAATGCAATATGTGAAACCCCCATTAATAGGAGCAAAATATAAAGAAGGCAACAGAAATTGTACCCTCCTACAGGGGAATGAAGCCTAAAAATGTCAGTGGGACATTTAACACTGTTTGAGAGGCTCAGCAGCATTGGCACAAATGTATCCTGAAGATGTGCACAAATTACGAAAGAGTAGGTTTGCATTTTGAGATCTTGGCAACCACAGACTGCTTTTTTGTAATCCTGTGGTAATCAAAGGCCTATCAGCTGGATAATCTGTCACTGTACCAGACTTGTTCATCATCAAGCTATAACTGAGAAACCATACTGCAAGATAAAGAGGTTATCAGTGGAGTTGACTAGTTAGCTGTATTATGGTATTAAAGTTGTGTGTATTATCTTAATTATTGCCCTGATATATTTGTGGACTATTTTTGTGTTGCAATCAAAAATACATTTCTCTAAGTTTTCCACTCACCATAACTATATTAACCCAGTATGGTATTAGAAAACTAACCCATGTGTAGCAATTTTGAGAAAGAGTTAGTTGTAGATTTGTTACTAAAAACTTAGATTTTAGTTGCTTCTATTTTATCTTTCATCTAGAAATAAACTGGAACTATCATGTCTAGAGTTTTAACTCACAAATTCTGACTTTATTGTGTCTAGTTATAACCAAGATAAGTTTATTTGAAAAATCCACTAAAGATAATAAAAACTTTGAATCAAGTTCATAAATTTATTCACAAACAATAAAAGGTTTGATTTAATTTCTTTGGGAGGTACAAAGATTTGGTGTTTAATCAATAGCAAAGATCAAAGAGTAAACAACCATTTTCTGAATGCTACCTTTTATTTAAAACTAGCTTATTTCATATTGGAAGTAGGTGGTCTTCATAACAATCAGTTCTTTGTTGCATCTTCTCTCTCCCTTTCCTTTGCTCTCCAGCTGCAGCAATCCATCATGATGATAGCATATAACTTTTTTTCCCTCTTCCATGTTTCAGATACTATGAATTCACTGAACTCATACTGTTACTAATAATGTGGCAATTAAGAGGGATGTTCGTTTGACACATTATTTCAAGCTTAATGGACTCCCTATGCCTCTCACCACCTAGCAAGGGAAGAATGCTGATTGGCCTTTTATTAATAATGGCTGTAGCATAGGACACTCTTCCTAGACATTAGTGACAGGTTCGGAGTGAAAGATAGCTGGAGGTATAGTAAAAAAACAACTAACCTTTGGTTATTGTTACTCAGTCCCCAGGAAATATTCTGTGTTTGTCTTTGTTCAAGGTTAAAAGTAGTAGCAAAACTTTGAGCTCCCCTATCCATGACTTTTTCTTATGAGTGCGTGTTGTAAATACTGTCCTATTGTTCAGTGCTGATGTTTTAGAAAGCTAATGCATGCTAGAAGGTCATCACATTGCATACACACTAGCCAGCCTTGAAATTGCTTGTGCAGAAGCACAATACCACTGTCACTGATGGGCTCGGCCTTGGCCAGAGGCGGGTCCGACTTGGAGCCGGGGGAGCTTCCAGCAGCTTCTTATAGGAGCCACCCCTGCAGCCCCTCCCCCACTACCAAAACCCTGCCACACAAACCTGTAACATGAATGTAAGTGGAAACAGTAGTAATCAACAAGAGCAGAGCATGGAGATGGAATAACTGAATTTTCTATCACGTTACTGTGTGAAACAATCACCATTGTTTATGCCCCT
Organism: Pandion haliaetus; assembly: GCA_013401275.1. Lineage (NCBI taxonomy): Eukaryota > Metazoa > Chordata > Aves > Accipitriformes > Pandionidae > Pandion > Pandion haliaetus. The sequence goes on from VYZV01045616.1 coordinate 82,560, forward strand.
CTTGGGCCTTTTAATTTTACTGTCAGGCATTTTGCTTATTTGTAAAACTGTTGTCACCTCTTTCTTAAAGTTCTTCTCAAAACTCCCCTCTGTAGTGTGCCATATGCAGGAGGAGAGCGCAGCGGTAGCTGGGCGATGAGCTGTGATCGCTGTTCGGACCAGCAGAGTTGGGGCATCCTGTTTCCGTCTGCACCCTCTGGGTGCCTATTTCTTGTCTCTAAGTCTCTCTGCTGGAGTATTGCTACCTCTCTGAAGCAGGAATTGCCATATTTGAATGAGATTTATTGCAGTAACTACTGAGTTGAAAGTTGAAAATACTGCTGGCAAGACTACATAGAACACAGTTTCAGCTGAGTCACCTGGTGACTTCTTGGTCTCCCTCATTTGGAGGAAGAGTCTACCTCACAAATTACTTCCAAATTAGTGTAAGACTCTTATATAACCAACTGTTTTGATTGTTTGAAGAGTTCACACGTTGAATTTACTTTTTTTTTTTTTTTCCAAAAAATTTACTTGATTTTAAATACTCTAGCTATTTGGATTTTTTTATATAATATGACAGTGAAAAGAAGATCTTTTTAGTAACAACATTTATCTCATTAAGAACAAAGTTCAGTTTAATCTAAAATGTATTTCATATGCAAAGTGTTTGTGATAAAGACTACTTGGAAGTCTGTATTTTGGCATGGTGCTAAAGGAGTGCGACAATAACACAAATGACCTCTTTCCATTAACCACTCACTGTATTTTTAAAAAACATGTCCCATTTCCAGTGGAAAAAGAACCAATCTGAAGCAATAGGAAGCATTTTCAAACTGGTGAAATCTTACTATGAATTTGGAGACAACATTGGAAAAAGTGATTTTCGTTACAAATGCCATTATTTTGTGTGTGGCTACTAATGCTTAGCAATATTTTGCTGAAAACTTACAGTAATTTTCTTTTCTTTCATGAAGTGGGTTCATTCGTGTTCTTGTTGCTCTCGTAGCACAATAGAACCCCCAAATTTCAAGTAGTCAATAATTCAACTAGTCAGTTCTAGGGGTTTGTACAAGACAGTGCTTTGTGTATGTGGTTTCTGGGTTTGGGGCCTTGATGGTTTTTGATAGAATAGTCGATGTCTTCTACCTACAACAACTTGTTTATTATTAAAAAAACCCCGCTTACTTCCTTCTGGAATGCTTGGAAGGGAAGGCACTGAAAAACCCTAGGTCAGTCAGTCAACCAAGTGCAGCCCAACACAGTCTTGACATCTAACCAACTACAGAATTAAACTATGTGAAAACTGAGAAAAATCCCCACTCCTTAACTTGTACAGAGCTTGTTGTTTCAGGGGGTGGGCAGCTGGGGGAGTGTTCAGTATAGATTGATTATTATGTCAGCAAAGCCTCTTAGTGTTTTTTTAAAATTATTTAAGAACTGAATATGTTATGGTTTGGGGTTTTTTTTACAGCAAGTGACTTTATTGTTCTAATCTTCATTTTAGCTGTTTGTTGTCTTTTAGTTATTTGACTTACAATAGAAAGCCTGCGATCACAAGAAGCATTTGACTTTCGTAAACAGTCCCACTCTCATCAGGCAGACTGTTTATGTGCTGAGGAGAAGACAGCAGTGCATGTTTTTGGCTTTCATATGCTTTAAGGCAGACATAACTTCTTTTTCATGAGATCGTATTGTTATGGTTCACTGAGGTATTTTATAACTACGCTATAATTATAAGTTATGTAGCTATTGCTTCTTGTTTTCAGTGACTGAAATGACAGAATAAAATAATGGGTAAATTTTTCATGTTCCCATGTTTTAACAGAGACGGATTTACATTAGCGATGTGATTCTCGTGTATTCCAGTATTCCAGTTCACAGACTCTAGGGCTGGAAACTTGACTAGAACTTACTTCTAATTTATAAGGCGTGAAAGACATATTGTTATTTTAAATTACAAAAGTATGACTTCTTTCACCAAAGCTCTTGAAATTATAATTGCAATGCAGTTATTAAATACTGAATTAAATTTCAGCAATAATGAAGGAGATAAGGAAGAAGGACTGTCTAGAAGAATATGTGGAGTGCATAAATGTAAAATAGTTTTATGAACTTGCAGCTGATAACTGAAAACTACTATTTTATATTGGGAGCAAGGGAAGAATTTGTTAAAATGCAAAAACAAAATAAATTAAAAAAACAAAATACTTTTTACTTTTTTTCATTTCATTTTAATTTGCCACCAATGCTGTACCTCACTTCTGTTACTTAATTTCTTCTTAGTTGTGTCATATATTTTTTGAAAAATAATAATTAAAAAATCATATAATACCCTCAAGAATATTTGGAATTAATTTGATTAAATGATATAAAATCCTGCTTTAGTTTTGTGCATGAGGCCTAAAGAAAAATCTTCCTAAGCATACTGCATTTTCTTTGCGTCAAAGGGTAAAATTATTGGGATTTCTTTTAATATTGACAAACTAGTAATGAATTGTATATGTAGCAAAATTCACTTTAAATTGTCTCTAAACTGTTTTGTTCTGTTTATTATGAGGTTGTGTAGTATTATGTTATAGTCTTAAGTTTTATATTTTGAACACGGATGTGCTGTTCCATTTTGGGGTATCACTATGGGTTTACTACTTAAGATTTTGAGCAAGTTTAGGGATGTTCAATGTCTGTGCCAGGCTGTTATGGTCCTGTACTGTGACTGTCAGGCAGCTGTGTCTAGAAGACACAAGATGACTTTTGTGTTACTTAAGACCGTCTCTATTTTTTTTTCCTATTTGCCATTGAAAGAGTGCTATTTATATTTAAAAGCAGTTTTCAGACAAAATGTGCCCCCATTATCAAGCTGTTCACAGTGCTATTACCTTGAGTCTGCATCTCATATTTCTCTGCTTTCAGCTTGTTTACAGTGATGCTGCAGAGAAGAAAATAACAGGACTAAGCCAAATCTATTTCCAAGTATCAGTACCTAAAAGGTCTGTCCTAAGCTTGAATGTTCCATGGCAATTGGGAACGCACCTCTGGTTTCCTATGCATTACTCGCATACCTTCTGCCTGTTTGGGTTGTGTGGGGTTTTTTGTAGGGGTGGAAGGGTGG
>VYZV01045632.1:6050-17843 GCA_013401275.1 Pandion haliaetus
TAAAGTTTTTAGTTCTGTGGATGCCCTCACAATTCTGCAAAAGCTATTCATTGAAGATCACTTAACCTATAGCTTTCATTAAAAACTGAACTTTGATCATCACCCAAGACTGTTAATAACAGTGATGTTTAACTGATTAATTGCTATGACATTTCTTTCCAAAGGTGCTTTACCTAGCACAATAAGAACGACTTGGACAAGTGAGTATTGCAATTTCCCAGTATATTCAGTGCATCTTTTCACTCTTAATATTTTTCACCGCAAACCACAAAACAGCATCTAGATTTTCTACTTTCTGGAAGCTTTAATTACATTTGTGAAATATACAAGGATGATGCAACAGGCATCAAGCGATTCTTCTAGTTTGCCACAATCGTTGCGCTATCATGAGCTGGCAAGAGCATATTATATGAAAACTGTATGCAACCTATTAGAGAAGTCAAATGTTGGATGTATTCAAAGGTGTGTTGATAGATACAGTGGGGAGCAGTGAAAGGGTACCAGCTACACCATGGGTTCTGCTGCCTCTACAATGGAGACAAAATGATCCAGAGATCTTTCACGTGGAATAATGGGGTGATTTTCTTTATCCTTACTATTATTTCAAATTGTTGCTAAAATAGCCTCCCTGTTGCTTTAAAGTTGTAGGCTACCGTATGCCTATCATGTTAAAATAGCCCGTATGTTTGAAGAGCTGCCCCCAGCCAGTACCTTAGCTGGCCTTCATGTCAGCTACCTTTCTTGCTGCTCAACTCCAGAGCCCCCATTACAGTGAACTGTTTCACTGATCACTAATGTACCATGCTCACGACACCATGGAAACATGAAGGACTGGTGACTACTTTGAATGACTAAGATTTGATTAAAATATTTTACCTTTTGAGCCTGAGGGAGCTGGAAAACAACAAAACAGAACAAGCAATCATTATACATTAAATTAATTTGAACAGCTACTTTAGCTGTTGTATTCAGAAAATCACAAACATAATATAAAACAAAGTGTTAAGGAAAGAAACTGGAAAAACTAGGTTTACATTGCCAATTGATTCAACTTATTGAGGGCTTATTAACTTATTTTATTATTTGACAGTTTCTCTACTAAGTAACACAAAAGCACCATGCAATTTGTTAAATACCACGATACTAAGAGAAGGACTGTTTTCTCATCAGATGTGGTATCACACTTGAAGTAGTTCCATCTTCCTAAGCACAAATATAATTCAACATGAAGATAGTTCCAGTTCTAAAACATCTAAACCCACAGTTATTATGAATGAAATTGACATTAAGAGCAGTTTATCATATTAAAGTAAAAGGCTGTATTCTCTATGACAAAGAAAAACAAAATGGTAATAGAAAGTTATTGACTGCTTATGCAAGCCTATTATCATATATGCATAATATACAATAATGTATGCATAGGACAATACATTTCTGTACTGTAAACACAAGTATGATTATATGTACATATATGCAAATAAAAGGTGTTTATGCATATTTATATCACACAGATGTTCTTAGATAAGATTAGCCATACCTAGTTGTATGCACAGTATTCACTGTAAGCAACAACTCATGTAAAAAGGCACAGAGAGCAGGGAGTAGACTCCATTACCTGTAAAATACCTTATTTATCAAAAGTTGAAAAACGGGTTCTGTTTTCAGTTTAGGAAGAAGAAAACCCACTGTAGGTAACGGAGAGAAACTCAGAAAAATAACCTATTACAGGCACAATACAGTTTTCCCTTTTTTTGAATTCTTCTCCTCTTACTTTCATAATCATAGAGAAATCCACCATACACAGCAATTTAGCCTTGTGCTAAATCCACCTTCTCAGAAAATTTCTTTTTCCAACAGAAATTGTTTCTTTACAGACACCAGCTGAACATAGACACAGGCAGGTGAATCAATACCAAATGCAAAAAGACCTTCCAGATCTCCAGTGAGCTTCTGACTGACCTTTTGTCCTTGCTCTGAATTAAAAGATAGAAAAAACAACTTCCATATAGTACTCTGCTAAAAGCTAATGTCCGCATTAGTATTTGCCATGAAAGAGAATTGTCATGTGCTCTGTAATTCACAAATACTGAAAGCAACCAGCCACAATTTTTCTGTTTTCACAACATAAAATGTAACAAAATTCATGGCAGGGAGAACTGCTGCAAGTAAAATCCTTTCATCCTAAAATCTGAATGATCCAATAGCAAAATACAAGCCATAGTCACATTAAAGTATGACTTATATGTGTTTGTTTAAAAGCCTGTTGTTTAAATAATTCATCATATAGAATGATATACAAGGATTGCTGCAGAAATTGCAGATACCTGATGAACTGTAAATACATGAGCTAAATCCTGTATAACAGGTCAGAGCACTATTTAGAGCAGTTTAAAGCTTTTCTGAATGTTTATCTACTTACTAGTCCTCAACTTGGTTAACCACTTTGACTCTGATAAATGGAAGCTGCTTCTTTTTTTCATTCAAACAAAAGGAGAAAGTTGCAATATGAATTTTTTAGTTTCCTATTGTAGCACTGAAACTAGTTTTCTCTCTAACTGGTTTTTCTGTTGGTTTGGGGGTTTTGGTTTTGTATTTTTTTTTAATGCCACCTTCTTGCTAAATACATGTAAAAATTACAAGAACCCTTTAATTGGTATCTCAGATAAAGACAGGTGCAGTAAAGACTGATGCCCAAATTTCCACCTTTGGAATAAATACTAAAGAACTCTACAGTTTCCATACTGTATGTTTCCATAATGAGCTAATTTGTATGTCATATTCTACAAAACAGTACTTCAAGTACAGTCAAGGCATCCAAGGCAACATATGCAATGTTAGGTACAGAAGTATCGTTGCATAAATACTTCCTTCCATGTAATATTCAAACTAAATTAGAAAGCTTATAGCCCACATACAGTGGAGGAAGGTTAAGAAGAGGGAGGAGGGCAGGGGAGAACACTAAAAACCTGAACAAACATGAAAACTCAAAACACAAATGCATGCACACGCACAATGCTCTACCGGGACTTCAAATTTAAGTTGAATCCCTATACAAATATTAGTACTCTGATGTAATTTTTACTGTTTTCAGAACTTGAGTTTACTCCTATTTGAGCACATCCTTTCAGATACACATGGTTTGGTAAAGTTTTACCATGTGAGGGAATCACAGTCAGATGGAATGCAAGTGAGGATTTCCTATCAATAATTACCGCACAAACTAGACACTACATACTTTTGTATATGAAACTATCCCTATTGCTTTTACTGAGATCATTTTCAAAAGCATATTAATAAGGCTTTACAAATCAGAGTTCCGTATTACATGTTGCTGAATTCACTTTGTCAATCCCATCTATAGCCTTTTATAAAATCAAGAATATTTCCTTGCTCAGAAAGATTAGTAGTCAAAGCTATTCTTCATTAAGAATAAAAGGGTCAGCAGATGAGACTTACATCCCATTATGCCTTTTCCTGGGCTGGTATTCTTGTTAACTTTTCACCTGTTTCAAAATCCAGGTTCACAGTCATTTCCTTGGGGGGGGGGTGGTCTGTCTTTGTTAGAGACAGACAAATCTTCATTCTGTTGCTGATCTGAAACTTGGCTGTTACAAGATCCTATATGTCAGCAATTCACTTTAATAATTGCTACAAATTCCTTTGAAATAAACTATGGAGGTTTGTCTGACATTACCCCTTCTGGGAGGCCATAGGAAACAAATAATTTTCCTAACAATAACAGTAATAGTCCTCTAGTCTGACCCTTTATTGCATAGCCTAAAAACTGCCTGTCTCTGTGTAAAACCCAGCGGGTACCTCTGATTCCTGTGGTTTGCTTTACACACTGCCAAGAGGCAGTTTCGCAGTAAACTGTGATCTTTCTCTGGCCCTCAAAAAGCCCTGCAGATCTCTTCTACTTGCACCTACAGTAAACTATGCCATTTTGGTGTCTTTATTCAGCTCCAGCCATCCCAAAGTACCTCCTTTTCCTATTTGTTTTCCATTACTGCCTCTCCCTCCCTCTAACGATTTTCTCTAAAGAAGATACATGATAGGGCATGTACCTGTTTTACTTGCTCCTAGTTTAACATCTGCGTGATAGACGTTTTGTCAAAATGACTGTGGCTGAGGTGCAGGGAGGAAGTCTGGCCATTTGCTGTCTCATGGTTGTTGCAGGTTGGGTTAGGAGAAGCCCTCCAAAGGGAAGCGTACCTTCCTCCCTGAGGAACAGCTGAGGAAGAAAAGGCTGTTGCAGTACAGCCAGGTATGGCAGGGACAGGAGCCTGCAGACCTATAAGCACCAGGGGAAACCTGAGACGGTTTTCTAATATAGAAAAGCAGACTTTTAATCTATCTTTCCCAGAAAACCCAAATTTTCTTTACCAAACAAGTTTTCGTATTCTATTTTGTATTGTAGCAAAATACCCTTCAGAGACTGCAAGCCCCCCGCGGTTCACAGTATGCTTGATTCCAGCAAGATACGTTGAGAATTCCACCTCTAAATTCAGGTCAGCCTGGGGTCCTGTCACACAATGTAACACAGAGTAAATAACTGTAGGAGGTTTTTCAATACTGCTATTGCACTCAGTGTCATGCTTTCCACATTTGCAAATAATCTAGTATTGTTTTGAGCCCTTCATAGAAATGTGTTTGGTATTATCAGAAAAGGAAAAATTACAGACACTACTAACGTGGTAAAATAAACCAAGACAGGCAAAGGAGTCCAACATCAAGCATGTTGCACTATTTCTTGGATCAGATAACTGTGAGGCCAACACGAATGAAACAAACAAGACCATAGATAGAACTGAAATACTGTCTTTAGAAGCAGGAAGCATATGTTACAGGACCAGTAGTTCCACTAAGTACTCCATGCCAGACCTCATAAAAGTCTGTCTTCTTTCACCCTTAACAAAAGAAGTTCATAAAGACTGATTTTGTAAATGACTTCACGATAGTTCCAAAACAAAAAGACTATACACTTCTAAAATATTTTACAGCCATTTCAAAAATTTATTCAAAACATATAGCTGTATGTCCTAGATTTCCAAGAGATCAAGTCTAGAAGTCTTAAAGGAAAACAGACGAGTATTATAAAGTTATTGTTCTGTTGGATCAGAATTCAACCTTACATTTGTTTGAAGAACAGCAAAAAAAAAAAAAAAAAAATCTCCTGCAGGACTAAACTATACTCAACAGTCCCTTGTTACACCAATAACCTATGAATTCTATTATTAGAGAAACTAAAATAATATAAAACACTGTGAAATTAATTTTCCATTTTCTATTATTCTAATGATTGCATGAAATTATCTGTCAAAAAATTATACTATTGCAATGTATTTATGTTAAAGTATAAAAAAATAAATAAATAACTTTACATTCACTGACCTCATTTCCACAGTCCTATTCTCCTGGCAAGCATTTATTTAAATGTCACCAGTCTCAGAAAAAGGCTAACAACCCTGCTGCCTTGATTGTTCCATAATCAGATAGAACACAAATCAACAGAAAATAAGTACAAACATGCTAGTAAATAATCAACAAGTATGAATACAGTTTTGATGGTACAGCCATTTCTGTAAATAGATCTGGGCTGCACTAAATTTAACATCTATGCATGGCTAAGTTTATGGTGGTTTGCAATGTTCAGACTCATCCTGTACATGACATATACTGACTCTGAATTTGGCATTGCATGTATGTATTAGAACCTGTACTGTTTGGAAATACACTTTCAGGAAAGATGTGAAATATCGTGACAAGCATGTAGGTCCTGTACTTAAATCCACAGCAAGGAGGAAGACGTCACACATGTCAGTGAAGCTCCTCAGAAAAGAATGAGACAAAAAAAGAATATAACAGTGCATACCTGTGCCGCCAGGTACTCTGTAAAATAGGTTGTTTGTTTATAGCATCATATAATATAATTAAATGTAGGGGTAGATAATGGGTTATTCGCGTGTATAAAGAAATGCAAAGCATTTCATACATTGCTAGGCAGGCTTCCACAGATTTTCCCCAAAATGGCAAAAACTTGGGAGAGAATAAAAAGAACACTCAAACTGTGGATTTCTAGCAGAAAATGTAAATTTTCTGCTTTAAAATCTACTTATTCATTTGCTATAAGATACAGCATTTAAATATCACAATTTTGGCAATTTTTCTTTTACAATCTATGCACTTACTCTCCACTTCCTAGAACCATGTAAGTACTAGAGGCATCAGAGATAATTATATGCATACATAGAGGAAGAAATAAAATTCAGCCTCCTACTGGCATGTTCATGTTAAGATTTTAGTATAAATATGAAAAGAGTGACATTAACCTGCAGCTTACTAGGCCAACATCTGTAAGGAAAATGCACTTGATTTTTCAAGGGATTCAATACCAAATCCTTCTTTGTTCACATAATCATTCTACTGTGCTACCACATATTTTGCAGTAACTACAGCATTTTAGTCAAGGATAGACTGTGCACTGCATGCAAAGTATACTAGTCAGAGGAAACGTAAATGTTGCTATGGAGAAGAGAGTCATAAAACAGATGAAAACTACAATTCTAGTTATCGCTTTAAAAAGAATTCTGTAAAGATGACAGAAAGGAGAGAAGTTAGCTCTTGTGAAATATGCAAAAGAGAAAACACAGGAACTGCAAAGGTCTGATCTGATGATTGGAGTTAAGAAATAGCAGAGCACACTAAGAAATTACATATACATTCTAAACATCTTTGTAATAAAATGGGTCCACCCTTTGAAGATATTACATATTTTTCTAAAATACATAATTTTTATTAATGTAAATGACTCAATAATTTCTAATGCACTGTCTAGCAGCCTTGTTTTTAAAATGAGAAACATTAAAACAAAAAAAAAAAAAAAATCTAACTGCACTCCCCTTGTAAAATGGTTAAGTCATCTCTGTCTGCACCTGCTCTCTGAACTTTGTGTTGAAGTTAACAGAAAAGAAATCCATACTCGTAGGAATATTCTCACATTTTCACTGTAAGAGTGATTGATTAAACACTGGCGCAAACTTCCCAGAGAGTTTGCAGAGATGTCCAAAACCCAACCAGACACAGTCCTGGGCAACCTCACTCTGGGTAACCCCGCCTGAGCACAGTGTTGGACTAGATGATCTACAGGAGGTCCCTTCCAGACTCAGTTATTCTGTGAGTCTGTGACTGTGATTCTTTTCATTGCATAAACTAATTGTTCCCTTTTTCTAATGTATACAAAATATTGGCAGGAAAGATTGTATTTAAATTACGCAGAGTGATTACTTTAAATGCAAAGTTCGGTTAGAAACTTTAGTCATAAATAATTAAATTTTTCTTTTAAGATCTATGCTAATTTTACACATAAGCTACATGACTAAAGATCAAAGTAGCAGAACTGATTCACGAAATCAGACACTCCATGAAAATTCCATATACGATGAACAAAATTTGGCCTCGTGCATTCTTGTTTAAAGGGAGTGAGTTCTATTTTCATTATTACATCAATAAAGGAAAACCTGTTAATGCAAAATAGATGTCGATGGTTAATTCTGTTTATATATGCAAACATATATTCTTTATAAACTTCACTATATTTAGATTTCCTTATAAAAATTATTGATATATTCTCTTATCTGTTATATAGTAGATATTTCCTTCCTAATCAAAGACTCTACAAACATTCATGCATGGAATTGGAATATTTTTCTAAATAAAGATAACTCCAAATAAAACTAATGGTTGCAAGACACACATCATGTAATACTAAGTGACACAATTTACATTAAAATCTGCATATTTAGTGTTTTTATCTCATACAGGAAACTCTGAAAATAAGTTTCTAAAAATAGGATCATCAGTATTAGAGTGTGACTAATAGCAGAATAATTAAGAACAGTCTTTTCAAAATGTTATGCCTATTTGATTGTTGGATTATTAAGTTTTATGTTTGGAGGGTGACCTTCTTCAAGTTATGGAGACAACAAGTTCAATTGCACTTCAACTGTGGACAACATGAACAAGAGAACTAAATGTACATAATACATTTTTATTGCACCACAAAGTAATTTAATGCTGTTTTGTGAGGCTGTAAGTAAGTTTTCTCTAAAACTTGTTCTGTTGGCTTGTTGTATTGGGGAACACATAGACTTACCTTGCATAAAGTGGGATAATATTTATTTTAGGGGCTGATGGTTTTGACAGTCCTTGTTGTATCTCAGGTAGGATCTGTGCACTGACTTCAAATTTCTACAAGTTCCAACTCTCAAGTTGTTGCAAATATTATATAAAACACACAAAGGGTCTAAAGCTAATTAATATATTCTGTAAATTACTAAATATGAGCTCTACAATTGACTCTAAGAGGATGGATAAACAGATGAGCACCAGCAGCAAAGAGCTATACTTTAGGATGATTTCCTATGCTTATTTAAACCTAATGCCTTTGTTTTACTGGTTGTGAACACTTGGACTGCATTTCTGAGCAGAGCTTCAGAACTAATTGCTCGATCTAGCGGCACAGGTCCCTAAATGTTCCTCGCCCTGAAAATTATCAGAAACTTCCAAACTGCTAAAATACAGATTATTATAAAAACTGAAGCTCTAATATAACTTAGATGACATGACTGGTGATGATTGCCATATTTCCATTAATACAGTTTATTTAAATTTTAGTGAAATAGTAGGTTTCAGGTTTGTTTTGTTTTGCTGTAATCAATGTTAGTGGTCAGTCAGTCTGTCTCTTTGTATTACCAGTACAGAAGTGAACATAGCACTGTAAATCATTTGGAAGTATTATTCTAACTTCTCTTGCTACTGAGAAAATGCATAGATGTGTCCAGACGTGACGTTAAATTTCACTGACGATCATATTTCACACTGCACACTAAGTTAACCTGAAAATAATTAAAAGAAATTTATAACTTTATTATTGTGGTTTTATTTTTTTTTACTGTTTTCTGGTATAGCAATCATAGTATTTCAGAAAACCATTAAGTCTTCTGCTGCCTCCAAAATTGTTGTTATTTACACTGCACGTTGGGGGTTTTTTGCTTGTTTGTTTTGAACTACTGTTTGCTTTTGCTTTCATGTAAGTAATAGGGATGTAGTATGATTTTAATAAACTATAAGACTTGTCTGTGTCTTGAATGTGTCCCCTTTTCTTTTACCAGTCTAAGATCAAGATCAATTTAAACTTATACCACCTGATCAGAGTTTAGTATAAAGGTAAGAATATGAGCTCACCTACAGTAAAGTATCTAATTTAAGTAAAATTTTGAAGACACAGGAAAACAGTATTTCAATATTTAAAATAAATTAACAAAATTAAGAGAAAAAGTATTTAGTATGCAACTTCTTTTATTGTGCTTGCTTTTAGCATTAGTTGATTTGCTAAACCACCACAGTTTAGAAAGTTCACAATTTAAATCACATAAATTTTTATCGAGAAGATGAAAAATTATTGGAATCCCTGGATACCAAAAAGGTGCAAGTAAGTGGATTAAGAACTGGATATGGATTATCAAATGATAACAGTTCTTTATCCCTTTTGTAGGACCAGAATTTTTCAACTCCAATTAATAAGCAAATTTATCTTGAACATTTAAATAATAGCCCTTCAAAAAGCTTTTAGACATACAAAGAGAATAACCAGGGAAGGCAGAACAGGGTGCAGGATTGAACTAAAGCAGAAACTAAGAAAGAACTTCTGATCACACCTCTAGTCTGGTAAAAAAAAAACCCTCTCACTACAGTGCACTTAACCATGTACTATTCAACCATAAGAGCACTGAAGAGGCTTCACATTGTATAAGACAACAGTACAATGTCCGTTTTGTCTACATACACAACAGAACTGAAAACAATACACCTATATTCTAGACAACAAGCACTTTTTTCAGCCTTGTTCTTACTCATAACATCAAAAGAAAAAGATATTTCTAAAACTGAACATCATTACACATAGTATGACTTCCAACATACTTGTAAGACTCTGGTTCTCATCCATGTAAAATGGCATCAAATTATATAGTTAGGCTCTCTCTCCTTATAGACCCTTAATACTCTTCAGTGTTTATTAGCATTTGGACGACCTCTAGAAAAACAGATAGTGTCATTTTAATTATTACTAGTGCTAATTATTTCTAAATGAGATATTTAGAAAGACTGTTAGGAAGCTGATAGAAAATAGCATGAGAATCCTTCCTAGAGAAATAGTTCTAGTAAGAGAAAAATAACTGCACTGTAGTAAAATGAGCTGAAAAAAAAATCATACTTGTATATCAAATAAAAAAAACAGAAACAAGGTCTTTGTACTGTAAAAACTTGTTCTGAATTACCAGGAGAGGGAGAGAGGGAAGCGAGGAAGAGAAAGAAGGAAAGAAGAATCAGCCTCATAAAACGGGTACATATATACATCCTCATTCATTTACTCATCTGTTCTCACATAAATGCCCTTTCACATTTGGAAAAAAAGGGCAAATTCTTTGACACTCCTTCTAGAAATGAAAAATGATTTCTTAATCAGAAATCCTCTTAGGAGCTAGACACACATCCTCTTTCTCCCACAATAAAATCCACACTGGCCACAAAGCAAGACCAAACAAAACCCTTACCCAATACCTATTAGAATCAATGAGAATCTTGCAGTGGGTTCAGAGCACTTTTGATCTTGCTCTATATTAAATCTTACTTGCTCTACGTATCAATGTAAGACCAACATCTAAAGATAACCACTTTCTGAGGAGGGATGAAAGTGTATTTGACTTAATGAAGGTGTAAAGCAAACCAGAATTTCTTCTAAAACTTAGATTTACTAATTGTGTTTGTGACTTTTAGCATGTTACTATGATTGTATTAAATGGGATTGCACTTCCAAAACAGATGTGTTTTTCTATAGTCTATTTTGTAATCATCCAACATGCTCTAAAAAAGGAATGGCTGTAAGAACGTGTATAGCTGAATTATCCCAAACCACTCTCTTCTCCATCTTTTTTCAGAGTACCATTTCTTCTGTTTGTCCAGAGAGTGGAGGGTGCAGCAAGACTCTGCTTCCATTTCCTCTCCCTTACTCTCACAATCAATACATGCATTTTAGGGGTGCAGCTTAGAAATCTGGGAATCCTTTCCCCCTTGCTGTAGTTAGTATTCCCAAGCTAATAGGAGTGAAGGAACCTACCATGATGAAAGGTTTTTAGGACCTAGCTTTGAAAGTTTGTATTAAGCACAATTCATACCAGACATTCAGTTTAACCTTGTGGAAAGTGCATTTAATAAGGAAGAAGAATCTTTTGCTAACATTTACTCTATTACACGTAAACAGCATCATTTCAAGATCAGTGCAGTTTGGACTGTGACCACAAAACATGCAATGGAGAAACAGATTGTAAATTACTTGATGTCTAGCAGTTTCCTGTAGAAGCAAACATTTTCTTATTTGCAGGGGATGCTATTTACAGGTAAGAAGGCAAAACTAACCTATTAAAAGGTTTATACATCATTTTGTGTCAAGGACACAGGGTTAATAATAAAAAGATTTGTATTCCATATAAAACCTGCCCTGTCATCAGTGGGCTGACAGAACCTATTTACAAAATTTAATTGAATATGATTTTGCTTTCCATTATCTTTATTTAAGCTTCTTTTTGTTTCAGTTGTTGATTTTTCACTTTATGATTAAAACAATGAACCTGTAATTGAAAAAGGAAAGCTTTGGCTAATACCAGAACTGTACTGGGTTTGTGTGGCAAGGTTTTTTGGCGGGGGGTGGGGGGGGGGGTCGACAGGGTGGGCTTC
>VYZV01045632.1:22083-32340 GCA_013401275.1 Pandion haliaetus
GCCCTCTTTCTTCCAGAAAGTCAAAGAATGACATATATGAGATCAAAGGATGGAATTTAGTACATTATACTAAATTAATTGTTTTCTAACATTATCATTTACCCTAAAAAAATCTGTTATGTGAAAACTAAAGACAAAAGAGAGAAAAAAGGTAATATATCTGACAAAATAGCTACAATTTCCTTATAATTAACTCAATTTCACTCAGAATGGAGGCAATAAGATCAAAGACAGACAAACAGTTATCAGCTGTGAATGTCTTTAAGTAGTTATTTTCATTAAGAATAGACATATCCTCCTAAATGTTGGATTCACCATAGCATATAGAGATCTAGAAACAAATTCTCCATCTAATTAGTGACTTGTCACCTTTTGATTTTATTTCTGTGTCACAACAAAACCAGAAAATTCCCTGTGAAACAAGATGGAAATGAAAAGCATTTTCTGTCCCCTCACGTAAAGGCACTGTATGTCATTGGCAGACCACAGCTGGAAATGGTCCCAAGTTGATCTGTCTCTAGTGTGCAGGTGTCTGCAAACGAGACCAATACCCTTTTGGCATGAATATGCCTGATAATCAAGTTCAACAGCAGAGCAATTCTCTGTAATTTGTATATAGTAGCTGGTGAGAGAATATCCAGCAGGTGAAACCTACAGACTTTGTACTTCTATAGATTCTTCTTCACATACATCCAATCCGTTTTCATATATGAAGAAACAGTAATTCAGTGCAAAGCAATCATGTCACAAGACACACCGTGTTTACAGCTAAAGCAGCAAAGAAAAGCTTAACAATTCACGACAAAGTCCTAACATAGTATCATTGCACTTGACAGCTCTCAAAACAGCAAAACACATTCCTTTAACATTCAAACCTTACTGAATTTTCTGATTTCCAAAATTTAATCACAGAATGTGTTTTGTGAATGTAACTGCTTTGAACCACTATTAGAGCTGTAAATACTGGATTGCCCAAATATTTCCATGAAATTAAGTTTAAACAAACACAAGCAAGGACTCCATGATTCTTAAGACCTGGACAAAGAACACCTGTGTGGGAACCCTGTAGAAGTGGACACTACAATCTGAAAGACTTGAACATGCATTTGTGACGTTTTCACATTCTGCCCTTTGTACTTGAGATCTCATAGACCCATAATTGCTTACTGTATTGACCTATACTGCCTTACTGTGTCCTTACACTCTCTGCCCTAAGCAATTGGTGATTCTTACCTATTACTCTGAATGTAAATTATGAGGAAGGTATTGTTATTTAATCCTGTCATCATACATCATCTACTGTAGTAGGACTTCAGTTTATTAAAATTTGCAGGTCTCAATAATAGTATCGGCAATGGCCAGTGACAAAATTGAAGTCAATGATGTCAAGAAGGGGAAAATCCACATTAAAATGGTCAGTACAACCTAAAAACAAGAGTGAACTTAGAAAACAGTAAAAGATAGTGTGGATAGTCACAGCATGTTGTAGGAAAGTGTTATGGGTTTGTGTGGCGCGGTTTTCCTTGGTGGCAGGGGAGGGGGGCTGCAGAGGCGGCCCCTTTAAGAAGTTGCTTGGAAGAATTCGCCGCCCCAAAATGTCGGACGCGCGCGCCAAAATGTCGGACCCACCTCTAGGCGGGGAATGACGGTGGTAACGCCTCTGGGAGAACATATTTAAGAAGGGGAACCGGTAGTGTGGGGGTTGGGAAACCTGAGAGGAACATCGCTGCCAACACTGAAGTCATGGAAGTGGAGGGGGAGGAGGGGGCGCCTGAGGAGGCTGATGGCCCTGCAGCCCGTAGTGAGAAGGCAGGCTGTCACCCTGCAGCCCATGGGGGTGAACGGTGGAGCGGAGGCTCCCGAAGATGGCCGTAACCCCATGGTAAAAACCGCGCTGAAGCAGTGTGAGACGGGAGAGCAGCCCGCGGAAAGGACCCGCGCCAGGGAAGTTCGGGAAGAACTGAAGCCCGCGGAAAGGACCCGCGCCAGGGAAGTTTGTGAGGAACTGCAGCCCGCGGAAAGGAACCACGTTGGAGAAGTTGGTGAAGGACTGTCTCCCGTGGGAGGGACCCCACGGTGGAGCAGGGGACGAGTGAGGAATCTTCCCCCTGAGGAAAGAAGCGGCAGCGACGATGTGTGGCGAGCTGACTCAACCCCCATCCCCTGTTCCCCTGCGCTGCCGGGGGGAGGAGGTAGAAAGCATCGGGAGTGGAACTGAGCCGGGAAGGCGGGAGGGATGGGGGGAGGTGTTCTGATGTTTAGTTTCCCTTCCTAATACCCTTGTATTTTGTTTTTGTTTTGATTTGTAGTAAATTAAATTGATTTTGTTTTTTTCCCAAGTTGAGCCTGTCTTTTGCCCGTGACCATAAGTGGGGAGTGATCCCTCCCAGTCCTTGTCTCGACCCATGAGCCTGCCTTTGTATTTTCTCCTCATCCCAACGTGGCCAGGCGAGGGGGGGGGGGGTGAGTGAGCGGCTTCGTGGTGCTTTGTTACCAACTGAGCTGACCTGAAACCACGACAGAAAGGAAATGGAAACAGAAGAGCATTACTGAGAATTAGATCGTACGAGAAGAAGCTGATATGGTTTATTGGGAAACTGGGTTATTTTTTAAAAAAATCATGATCAAATATGACAAAGTTTGTAAAAAAAGTAATTTAGACTAACCATCAGAACATGTAAATGAAGAGATGGAATAATGTTAGACAGATGTCAAAGCACTTAAACATGGTAAAACTTCGCTGTTCTCATTTGAAACATCACTTAAAATAAAAAGTAAATAGCAGTAAAATATTCTTTTAGCTATCAAATTCTGAGAATATTTCAAAGAAAGGTGAGTTTTCACTCTGTTTAAAGCAATGTTTCTACAGAAACTACTCTGATTTGAAACTAGATATTTAATCTCTCTGTGCTCCAGTGATGAAAGATGAACAGAGACCAAGGTCAACCTGTAGTTACCCTATCATATAAGATACTAGAAAAAAAAAAATCAATATATAGCTAAAAGCCAAGATGTAACACTGCTCTGATTTCCATTCTACAGTTTAACATAATGCTTGTCTTATTCGCACCACACTGGGAGCAGAGCTGCTTAAAACCTAGCTTTGCAATGGCATTACAGCTGCTTGCTGATGCCGCAGGAAGAAGATAAAAATAAGTTCTATATCAAAGCCTCCAAGTGCAAAGAACTATAAAATGCAATTAAAGAAATCAACTGCATATCTCAAAGTTTGAAAAAGTACAATTTGCATTCTGCATTTCTCATGTAAATGTACACTAGGAAAAATAATTATAATAGTAATCCATTTCAATGGAAATAAAGTACTGTAATATTTATAGTCTGTGCCAGAGTTATAATGACTGTGGGGCGAGAAGTGAAGTGTCTCAGCATGTTCCACATGTTTTTAACACTGTTTCTAAAGGCTCTGGAGGCTATTAAATTTAATGAACCCATCTGCTATGAAATAGAGGTCCAAACATAATCAGTTTTCTCAGTGCCATATAATACAGATGGCATTCCATGTTCCACATCCCCAGCAGGAAATTTTATGTTCCTCTTTAAGCACAGGACTTTTGTTTTTGTTTTTGTTTTTGATGTTTGAAACATTTTTTTGATGTATTGCATATAGCATTTTATAGTGTAAATACCATATACAGCAATACACATGAAAAGTGTTAATTCATTAAAATAAATACTGTTATTTCCTTACAACATTTTTTCTGGTGACTTTTGACAACTAGCAATTAGCTCTCTGAAGTAATATTCTTTGCCTAATGCAATCACTGAAAATTGCCCTAATAGCTTAAGTTCCAGCACTAGCAGTGGAGTAAACCAAACATGTAATTTATCAAACGAAGTAGTTTGCTTCAAAAGCTGAAAGGCACACATACGCATACATACATGAGCATAGGTGCTATCCATGCTTATGCATGTCCTTATTTGTAAATGCTGTGTTTGCACAGAACAATGCACAAATCATTCTTATTTAAAGTATCCATATTCCCACTAGGTCATTATGGACTTTATTTTCCTTCGCACGTCCCAGTTTCCATTTCAGGGGTCTCAATTTCTGTGTTTTATTGGGACACACTGCACTGTGACTCTTGTACTGGCATGTGAGCAAGGGCTCTAGGCTCAAATTTAAGTGGCACAGCATTCCTTGCACTGATTAGCACCCTGCTGCCTAACATAAGTAAATCAGATGTGCATTTTCTAACAAAAAAGAACAACATCCATTGTTACTTTGAGCTGTATCTGAAAGAATGAGAGTGCATTTATTCTATGCAGTTGAGAGGTTTATTCATTTACTATCTTGAGCACTCATTATATGTTTTGACAGTTGACACTGATCTTACTGAATTTGAAACAGTTAATGTTGTTAATGGTAATTCATTTATTCTAGATCCAGCAGTAAACCAAACAGATTAGAACTGTTTAGGAGAAAATGAGAATACTTAATTATAGCAACTGGAAATTTTGGGCCACAGAACTCATAAAAGTCATGGCTCAAAGGGTTTTTTTTATTGGACTGTTGATGAAGATTTCCACAGACAGCCTGCTAATCATCAGCGTAAAGGGATGTTGCACCTACATATAAATACGTGCACAACTTTTTTTATTGTGTGTACAAGTAGCTGCACTGATCACAACTGTTAATGTTTCAAGCACTGTCCCAGATCTGTAAGAACCCAGTGCAAATAGAGCAGACCATAATTGCTGGACCAGATGGCCTGCAACTTCAGACTGCGATCATGCTCTTATAGAAGCTTTGAAAAAGTTGAAATGGTCAAAGCTGTTATATTTTTCCAGGAAAATGAATCCAGACTGAAGCACTGATGAGAAGGCATTCCCTGGGCTACTTTCTTTTTTTTCTCCTATATCAGACTCTTCAAAAGACCACTGCAGTTCTGTAGGAGACAAAGCAGGGCCTGAAGTACCTTATTTTAAGAACAAATCTACCTGATGGAAGGCCTGATATCCATGCATGGGATTTTCCTTCCCTAACCCAATTCATTCAAATGTCAAAGCAAGAAAAGGCAATTCTCATGGGAACCTCAGAGTCAGCCAGTGGTGATGACATTTGCTGATAAAGAGCTGTAAATTATTAGAGATTAAGAGATGCTGGCCACAAAGGGAGGGTTAGAGCATGTAACAAAGTCCAAAGTGGGACTGGGAAAAAAGCAACACAGATTTCTAGTTTTTAAAATATTAAAAAAAAAAAAAGTCCTGCCTGTGTGTAAATTTTCTTCTTACAGCTGCTGATTAATGACATTTCCTGACGTCCAGTTCTGCAGTGATTACCAATATTTACTTGCTGTAGACATACATGAGCATTCTGAACACTCTGATGCATTTTAATGCATAGCAGTACTACAATCTAGAAGTTAGTTTTGAAATAGAGGCCCAGGGAATCCTTCACTGTGATAAAAATGCTAATTACACCTACTTCTTATAATAGCACAATTAACTTGTGCCACCAAAGGTATTTGAAGATATCTCTGGGAATAGAAGCTCGTGGAAATGCGGTACTATTCAGTTTTTGTTACTTCATAAAAGCTCTTCTGTGCATTGAACACAAAGAAGACTGTGTGAATGGAAGAAGCACTAAACAGCATTTTTATACCTCACCAGAAACTCCCGGATGGAAAAAAATGCCAGCATAATAGCTTTTAGTCTGTAGGACTTTCTGTTATATCTCTGTACATTATACACAGGGCTTCACGTATACAGCTTCCCTTGCTTCTCTGGAACAGGCTCAGAATTCATCCTTTGACAAAGAACTGTATCTCAGAATCTAAATTTCCATACTCAAAACATTTGGATTCTGGTGTGACAGCTATCTGAGAAGCATGAGCTTCCTATACTTCCTACTGAATTTCTGCAAAGAACCTGAACCACAGTAAAAAGTATGCCTACACAGTACTTGACATCTTTTTTAAGGATGAAGCTGAATAAATTGAAATTGTTTGATCTTATATGTAATAATGTAATTGTAACATCCATCATAAGCATTTCATAAATACTCAGTCTAGGCTTTAGCTCAGTGGAGCTACCTCAATTTACTGCCCCCATAGGGAGAAATGAGGCTCTTGGACAGGTTGCCTCACTAGCACAGTATCAGCTTCTTGGTCAGAAAATACTTCCAAAAATCCCTGCTTCAAAAAAAGAAAGAAAAGAGGGATATAATTCTTTTTTTAACAGCAAGTGTGGAATTGAACTAAAATCCATAATTTAACATATGTCTATGAGAAGGTGGCAATAATGCAAATGAAGAATCAACATATAGTACTTTAACACTGAAGAAAAGTATAAAGAGTAAAAACCACTCACCATTCATATTATGATGAATCATGACCTGCAATGACTCGGAATGCTTTTTTTTCAAATTAACTCAAATTCTGAAGCACCAGTCATCTCAAAATATTAAATGAAATAATAATTTGCTCTTTTTACGCAAAGGAATCCTCCAACTGGAGACTGAACAGAGCCAACTTGGTAACGTATGCCTGAATCTGCTCACAGCTTGAAACTAATAGACTGAGGATGAACTTAACAGTGCATTAGATCCAGAGAATATATTCAGCTACACTTATGAGAAACAAATTTCACCAGGTAGAGTCAACAAAGGTCCGAGTAGGTCAAATTATATGCCCCAGTAAGTAAAATCCCAATTGCAAGCTTTTAAACAGTGGGAACTCAGGGGCCAGTCCAGTTGTTTTTTTCTTTATTTCCTGCAGCAAAAAGTAATGTTTCTCCACATTCCAGATGTTACTGTAAGAATTAGTTAGGGGCTTCTGTACGTTATAGATGATTACCCATAATCCCAAGAGACTACCTCTATGCATTATTTCACTTGAATATTCTGATGCCCTGCAATTTTCCTTTCCCCCCCCAATATATTCACTTGTATTGACTTGCTATAGATGCACATATGCTTAAAAAAAGTCATTGACTGCTTTAAAATTGTTCCCTCCCTGAAATACTTTCATACTTCTAGAATTCTTTTCTCCTCAGGAAAGAGTACCTTTGGAAGCTTTCAATTAGAAATCCAACTCTTTTTTTTAAGCACCCATTAAGATATTTTATTTTCTGAAGCATTATGTACTTGTAGGCCTTAGTGATGTTGAAGCAGTGATATCAGATCCAAATGTGACCTACTTTTGAGGCAGAAAAGTTATGTTGAGACTGGTCTGTTGGAGTGCTGTCCAGACCTCACCAACTAGGGCCCAGCGTACACGTGTCCCACCTGCAACTGTCCAAGCTAGCCCTTACAGCACCTCTAGGCTATACAGCTGAACATGAACATGTAGTAAGACAGTCTCTTCTCCTATTAGACTCCACAATCAAGAACCACCTGCCTGTCCCCTCACTCTTGACAGCCCAAACACCCTTTCCCATAGAATTGCACAGATCCAACAAAGCTTACTCACTTCCAGGGCATATCAAATTGCTGACTAGAGAAGTACAAATGGAAAAGAGACTAAGCCTAGGGAAAGGTGTGGAATTTGGGATCAGAGGACTCTGAATCAGAAGACTAGACACTGGCTGACATATATCATCACGTGCTTCAATTCCAACATTTTAGCCTAAAGATATTGGCAGCACTTAAGCTACTAACCTATTACAGGACTAGCATTCCAACTATTGTGAATTCGACTTTAGAATTAGCCCAAGATAAGCCTGTAAAGACTATTTCTCAGGTGAATGACTAAACCAAGTACAATGAGGAATCAGCCCAGTTCTCCACAGACCTAAGTTCAAATTATTTCAGAAATCTGGTGTTTCTCTGAGAGTCAGTGACACCTCGTAAGATTACATCAGTCCTATGTCAAAAGACCTTTTTTTTAAAGAAATGAGACATTGAATCACTGATAATAATGTTTCCAACGTGAAATCCTGGGTTTAAGTGAAAAAATACAAAGAATTTTTCTGATGGAGAGTAACTAAAGCTGACCCTAGGGGCTGGCTGGTTACCTCTTCAAAAAGACAGGAAGCACTGAGGAGAGAACAAAGTGTAGGGGCAGAATAAAGGAAGTGAGTTCAGCTGCCTGCAAGGCAAGGAGTCACCCAGAGAGGCCTAGTCTCCATTGCTTTGTAATCCCTTCAACTATCAAAGGTGTGATCCTGACAGCGTCAAAGGCAACACAGACCTGACATACATACAGGTTCCTCCACGTTACATTTTCCGCATATGATAATCTTGCCAAGGAGTTCCAGTTCTATAAATGCCATACTCTTCTCTAACAGTAAGCGAAGCACCTCAGAGTGTCAAAGCTAGGCTGAAGAGGCAGCTGTGTGAACATTTTGCAGACAACCTCTTATAAGAAAGGTGAACAGATGCAGGAATTAGATGCCTTGTTTTAGTAGCAAGGTTCTTCTGGGAATATTCCTAAACGGTATCAAACACTTAAATGACCTAACTTCTGGCTTTCACAGATGACTCTGCCCTGGACAAATATTGGATGAGAACAGGCTGGGGCATCAGGGGAAATGTTTTGTATCCTAAGACTATTCATGTCCAGCTTCTTTCTGTCTGGCTCCTAGTATGTTCCAGCCTAATGCTGCTTGCTCAGAAACAGCACAGCTGGCCAATTAGCTCTGATATTTGGTGAGAAGGGAATGGGGAAGTATAATCCATGCTGTTAGGGCACAGTGACACTGATCACAACCATGTATATATAGCCCTGGGAATCTAGCCATGGCTGTTCTGACATAGCTGGATGATAAGAACATCTAAGATGTCTGGAAATACACTACTATTTCTAACCTGGCAAGGTGCAAGCAGCAGCCATGGAGGAGTGGGGACACAAATTGTCTGTGAAAATCAACAAGTTATGGGATGGAAAGGATTATTTAGATGGCACTTCCAAATCCAAGACACTAGAGATGGCCAGGGAATCTGTCTCTGAAAATAGCACTCAGGTAGCTTTAGCTGAGGCAGAAGCACATCTGCTTTGTTACAAGGTTCCCTTCATTGCTATTTCCAGAGTTTTGTATGTGATTACCCTAATTTATCCTGTTCCCTTGTCTATGAGTTTTTTTGAGGGGATGAGGATGGAGGGGGGGAGGAGAAAGGTACTTTGCAACTAAGCAGATCACAGTATTCTATTTTA
Organism: Pandion haliaetus; assembly: GCA_013401275.1. Lineage (NCBI taxonomy): Eukaryota > Metazoa > Chordata > Aves > Accipitriformes > Pandionidae > Pandion > Pandion haliaetus. The sequence continues at coordinate 31,197 of VYZV01045632.1, forward strand.
AAATTTTTTCTTACAGCATTCAATCCATTAAGGTCCTGAGTGGAGTTTTCAGACACTTAAAAATATGTGTGTATATGTGAGTATGTATACGAGTGCATGTGTATATACGTGTATAGATAGATAGATATGTGTGTGTGTGCATACCGACATTAATTAGCCTTAGTCAAGAGAGTGAGAAAAGAAGAGAAAGAGAAGAACCTGGAAGCATTTTATTTTGATGGCAGTAAAATAGCTTTTGTTTGGATTTAAACAGTTCCTTCGTTCAAGAACATAACAGCTCCATTGTTTTTTATTTTCCTGTTTTCTCAAGGTTCCTTCTCTACGCTCCCTCTAGTGTTCTTAAATTCACTTGCATTTACTCACCCCTGCTGTATTCACTTAGTATTTCACACAGCATTAAGTTGTTCATTTTTCCTTAGCCTTTCCATAACCTACAGGAGAATCACTGAAAGTTGGACTAACTTTTCTGAATATTTTTCTCCCTGCAGTGATTGAAGAAATAAGAGATTAACAGATGAAAGAGAGAGTAAAGTGTAAAATTAATTCTGAAACAGCATTTTGTACTTGGTTGGTAGGTAAAGGGCAGGAGATGGTGTTGGGAAAAGAGGAAGATTTTGGTTGCAACACTTTTAATACAAGATTCATAGGCAAAGGACAAGGAGGATAGTTGCACTAAAACACCACTTACATGGATTTCTTCCTGCTACTGTCTCTAGCAAATACACAAACCCCTTTCAACATGCATGCACAGTGATTACTTCAAGCATATAAAAGCAAGAACTGAATAAGAACTAGGTTTTCCTAGTCATCTTCCCATTTCATGTTTGTCTCATCCTTATGTTTCAATAAAAGAAAGAGAACAAAAGGGAGACTGGATTAATACGTTCTTTAAAAAAAGGAAATCGAGATAAGTAAATTCGCTCCAAAGCCATATTTCCAAGCAACTTTTTGTTTCTCCTTCAGAACTGCAGTTTTAGTATTTATTTTACATTACCCATGGCCACAACTGAAGAACAGAAAAGTCCTAAGCAAATGTGAAAATGAAGCAAAACTGTATTCCTGGGGTGGGTTTTTTCCTAGAATATTTTTGTATTGATTTAAAACTAAAACTAAACCTTCTAGAAGCATTACAGACTCAAAATTA
>VYZV01045635.1:0-10432 GCA_013401275.1 Pandion haliaetus
GGGGGGTACCCCCAAAATGGGCTCGTTGATGCGGTTTGAGAGGGAAGGCAGTGTGGAGGGGCTTGGGGTGTATCGTGGAGTGCTGAGGAGACGGGGGGCACCCAGGTGTGCCACACTGCTCTTGGGGCTCTGTGGAAGCCTTGGGGTGTAGTGTCAGGGGAAGGTGGTGGCTGGGGGGGGCAGAGGGCTGGCAGGGGGGTGGCTGAGAAGCCCTCAGAGCCCTGTGGGTGTGGGCTATCGGATGAGGCTGGGACAGCTTCAGGGACAGGGGTGAGGTCCTGGGGACGGGGCGATGCTGGACTCCAGCCAGGCGAGGCTGTCCTGCCATGAGATGCCCCAGTACCACAGCCAAACTGGGGGTGTCAGAGGTATCCCCTGCCCCCCCTGTTGAGGTGCTCCTCGCTTTTCCCACCTGCCTGTGTTAGAAGAGGGCTTGGCCACAGCAGGGTACAGGCTTACAGGATACATAGCTGAAGCAGGGTCATTGGGAGCATCTCCCCTTTCCTTCTGCAAATTGACTAAGCCACACACAACCGCCGCGAGCATGCTGCATCACGCCGCGAGCATTGCAGAGCTCTGGTCTTTATGTGCCGATGAGCCTCTGGGCAATATCACATGCATGGAAACACTCTGGGAATTTCTGGGAACAGCATTGCCTGGCTTGGGTGGGGAGCTCGGGAGACCTGTACAATAGTGCTGTGAATATAAAAGAAATCCATTCTTATCAGCACTCCAAATACTGAGGCTGTGGTTCATGCACCGCATTTTCCTACCATCTCTTTGCAGAAGAGCGGAGAAGACTGCTCCCAAAGTACCTAGCAGCCAAAGAAAATCTGAAATGCCCAAGTGCAAAGTAAGTCTGGATGATGCTGGGGTTGGACTAGATTATCTGGAGAGGTCTCTTCCAGCCCAAATCACTCAGTGATTCTCTGAGGTATAGCTGACGCTTCCCAGCTTGCCAGTGTCTGCCTTCTCTCTGCAGCGATTCACGAGCGTACAGAGAATTGCCTTGTTGTCAAGGCAGCGACCGGGGACGGCTCTGCCCCCGCAGTACCTGGCAGTGCTCTGTAGAGTTACTGGCAGCAGGAGCAAAGGGATGGTTTGAGTGTTGACATTTCCTGCTGGTTGATATTGTCTCTTCTAGGTATTTTCTGAGTCTCCATGAAACTTTCTCATCTCAGCTCTTCGGTCTGTCAGAACAGGCCCATTTTGCCAATAACTCCTAACTGGGTCTTGAAGAAAGGCTCCTTCAAGTCTCACTGCTGCTTTTTAATGGCAGCTTTCAGTGGCCTTCTGGGATATGTTAATATTACAAAGGGGCATTTTCAGTGCATTGAAAAGGACATAGATAAAACCACCTGCTAAATGAGTTACCTGGCTCTGGGATCCCTTTGCTGCCTTGCTTGGTTCCTCTGGAGCAGGGCTGCGTGTGGATACACTGCTGTGAGTGCAGCAGCCACTTGCAGGCTGCAGGTAGCAAGGCACCTTTCTGCAAAGTTTTTAATTGAAACTGCTGATGCACTTGGCAAACCTGAACACTCGAAAGAACCCCCCATTGCAGTGAGTATTTCTCATGATGTTGTATTGCAAAGGAAGCCATAAAACTTCTCCGTGGGGAGAAGATAAAGGGAAGCAGGATCAGAGATCAGAGAGAGCCAACCAGTCCCTCCCTGGTGCCAGGCTCTGGAAAACACCACTAATATAATAGAAACAAGGGGAGAAGATTAATGATCTTTCTTTATGGCGTAGTACACCATTTGCGTAGAATAGAGGACAATGTCCTAACTCTCTGGAATTTCATTACAGAAAAAGTATCTGCACAGGCATTACTCTTCCCCAACATCTGAGCTGCTATCTCCTGAGCAGGGGGGTGGGAGATCCCTGCAGCTGGTTGCTGTAAAAGGGCTCTGATTCAGGGAGGAGGAGGATGACGGGATGGGGGTAGCTGAAAGCCAGGGCTGCTGCCGCACCTCCCGCTTTGCTGCCTGGGCAGCTGAGGGGCTGGTGAATCAGCCACCGCAGCGCTACAGCTCGCTGTGGCAGAGTAAACCCTGGCTGATGTGCTTCGAGACACCGCTGTGACCTGCAGCACAGCAGCAGCTGACTGATGCACCTCAGCTGTCTGCGGCATGCAGGGCAAATCTGGACAACAGCCAGAGGCAGCAGCCTCCAAATCTATTGCGGTCTCCTGCCTGCCAGCCCCCCCTGCCTGCAGGAAGGATTTTGGTTACTTTTGTTGTCAGTGTAAGCCATAAGTTCTGTGACAGCCTTGGATGTCAATGTTTTGTGTTGCTCTTCTGTTGCCACGCAAAAGTAAAAAGAATTAATATTACGTGGTATGTACTTGACGGCTTTTTGATTTCCAAAACGTTCTCGTAAGCTCCTGTCACTGAGACAACCAGCAGTGTTTTAGATTTTTAACCTTTTCTGCAACAGCTGTTAAATAACTTGATGTATTGTTTGACTTCCTACAGACCCTTTTTAAAGGACCAGGCAAATAACCTGAATCGACTCTTAGAACCAGTTTCTAAACTAGAGCGTGTAAGTAGAAATCTTTTGAGTTTAGTTTTGTATTTCAGGCTTGAAGTGAGTCTGGGCAGAACAGGGTACCCAAATCAGGGTAGTGTGCTCCTTACCCCAAATAGGGTGCAGTCAAGAGAATGCTAAATAGCTGGCAATAAGTCAACTAATAATTTTTCAGAAGAACTTAGTGTGGGAGACTCATCCTCTGCCCGTGCGCTGGTGAGTGTTGTGTTATCGTTCTGTTGACAACTGCTTTGCCGCTGCAGGCCGTTGTGTGGATATTCCCTGGGCTAGCAGGGCTGGGGCAGGAGCGAGCTGTCAGGGGTTGACCAAGCTGAGCTCTCCTCAGGGCTGAGGTTTGCTTTGACTCTCCAGGTTGACAGCAGCAAGAAGGATGTTCTCAGAAACGTGACGAAAGGCACTCAGAGGGATGGCAAGCTTGGTGCCAAATCCACACAGCACACTGGTCATGCTGCTCGGCAGAAGTCTTCAAGTATGTCCCAGAGAGCAGTGGTGGTGCATCCAGAGCAGCCGAGGAAGAGTGCAAAGCTTCCGATGGGGCTCGTGCCAAGCATGAGCCACCCTACACAGCCCAGAGGGAGGCTCCCAGCTTCAGCCTCTGGTCACCTAAATCCAGAAAGGAACAAGAAGCCTGCACAGGAGACTGTCACTGCTGCAGCACTTCAGACTGGAAGTGACCACCCTGCTCCTGGGACACATTGCTCCCTAAATGAGGGCCTGCAGGACAGGCTGGTCTGCAACAAAGAAAATGTCCGAGCACAAGCCTCTACAACCCCTGTGCCTAACAGAGTTTTCCAGTCTGATGGAAACAGTCTCGGGAACAAAAGGGTCTTGGCTCACAGGCAAAGCTCAGCCACAATGTCAAGAACCATCATGGGCCCAAAAGACAGAATTAATAGCCACCAGGCTAAGGAAGAGCCAATTCAGGATAAATTCAGGAAAACCCTGCCAGGCTCAAAGAGTGTGTCTCAAAAACCAAGTATCAAAACTGAGCCATTGCAGCCCCCTCAGTTACTTACTGCTTCTACTAATTTGCTACATAAAAAGCCAGCGGCAAACCAGAAACAAATTAATACGGCAAGGCAACCCATAGGAAAGCCACTCGGCGTACTTCCAGTGGGAAATTTTAAGCACCACAGCAGACCCCCGCAAATGAAAAGATCTCCCACAAAGCTTCTGGCCTCCAGCAGGCCCCAGGGAACCACAACCCTGAAATCCAGCCTGAAACCAGGTGGCACCATGCAATGGCAAAAGCCCACAGCTAAAGGGGAGACGGATAGGAAGGACATGAAGGTGGTGCCTTCTGGATACACAGCAGCATCTCAAGTGACAGTCCCTCAAAACCAGCCTCGCAGCGCACACAGCTCCAAAACTCAAGCAACTGAGAGTGACTTTAAGAGTAGGAGAGATAGGCTTAAACCAGAGCTGCCAAAGCCAAGTGGAATACAGGCTAGGCGTGTTCCCAAGACCCCATCTGCTGCAGATCGTAAGTAAGTAGCAGCTTTGACCAACTCTGTCCTGCCTCCAGGGGACAGCAGAGTTTGAAGTGTTTAACTTGGAACCAGCACCGACCTGCTGGAGACAGGATCCAAAGTCCCCTTATCCGTGAATGCCTGTTTGGATGTTGATGCCCCGGAAAAGATGAGGGTGGGGATGAAATTTGGTGGTACCCTGGGTTCCTCTCCCAGTGATTCAGCAAGTGGGAGGAGAGTGTGCGGCCGCTGTCCTGTTTTGTCTTCAAGGCGCACTTAAATTTGAGAGGGTTTTCCTTTCCCAGCCTAGAGCTCAGATGTATCTTTAGGATAGATGTACTGGTTCTTCCTGAGCAGCTGAAGTTGGCTGGAGAGAGATTCTAAGGGAAAACAGTAGCCTGGTGAGTGCTGGTGGTCTGCTGGGCTGGTAACAGTGATCCCCTGGTCCTTTGACAGGAAACAGCTGCAGGAATGGTTGGCATCCAAAGGCAAGACATACAAGCGGCCACCTATGATGCTGCTTCAGAAAGAGCCGGTGAAGCTGCCCTGCAGAAATGTCAAGGAGAAAGAGAAGCAAGAGAAACCAGAGCAGCTCTGCCTGCCGGAGATCAACAACATATTAACTGAGTGCCTGAAGCTTATTGAAGAGGTGAGAATGGGAAAGGAGATGCTTGAACAGGCTCCTCTTCTCCTGGAGCATCCCAGGAGATGAGGGCCATGTCCCCAGAGCAGCACAGAAGGGTTTGGAGCAAGCATTCTTACTTGCTTGGCTGCAGTTGCCAGAGGGGTAACATCATCTGCAGGAAAAGTAAAAGACCTCATGGAGTTACGGATAGGCCAAAAGCATGCAGTTTGAAGTGCTAACAGGAAAACTGAGCAATACCCACTCACGGGGCTTGTGTGTGTCATCGCCGGTGTCCTGGTACCTGCCAGTGCAGTCTGCAGCAGAAATTTCTGTGGCAGCAACCCAGGCTGATTGAGCCACCTTGAGGTACATCTCTGGCGGACCTCACAGCCTGACGTATGTCCCTGGGTGGACCTCACAGCTGCTGTGAAATATCACCTCTGGGAATGCTGACCGCTAGCCTTGCTCCAGGGTTTAGTGGCTCTGTTAGTGCCAGCACTGAAGAGTCTATCCCTTGACATGCCCCTGAAATACTAGACTCATTTTATGGAGGGGAAAAAGGCAGGAAAGCTATTATCTGTACACAGTCATGCAGGAGACTTGCAAAACCAGACTCTTCAGACCCTCCTTTTCCTAGAGAGCTCTGGGAGAGTGGTTACGTGCTGACAGCTCCCCCAGTGTGCACCTCTGGCCCTTGCAATTGACACCTTCCTCTGGGACCTTGCCCTACTTCTCATAGGGTGTCCAGGCAGAGGAAATCTCTGCAGTGCTGTCCCACGTGCCCCAGGCAGAGAAATTTGCCAAGTTCTGGATCTGCAAAGCAAAAATGCTCGCCCGGAGCGGCCCTTTTGACGTGACGGGGTTGTACAAAGCAGCAGTCTGCGCTGGCGCTGTGGTGAGTGAGGCATGCTTCTCTTTAGTAGCTCCCCATGTTCGCTTCCTCTGCAGCAGCAGGTTTCCTCGAGATCCAGGGGCCAGATTTTGGGATGAGTTTAGCAGCACTAGTCACCAGTGAAAAAGCCTTTTGAGCTGCCAGTTTTGTCCCGTACAAACACGTTCGGCTTTCATCAGCCAAGCAGACAGTGCCTTGTGGGCATGAATGGGGCCAGGGGGAGGACACGTACCCTGCGCTGTGTCGGAGCTGTAGCTGGAAGCGACATGACAGCAGCTCTGTGCTGTTCTGCGCGGTGTAACTGCAGCATCTGGTGGGATTTACCCACGTGGGGTTGATGCCTGCTCAGCTGTGCCTGTGTGCTAACAGATCTCACTTGGAGAAGGGAAATTCTGCAGCCTTTTGCCACTGTCTCCAGCACAGGGTGTTGCGATGCAGCAAAAACCTTTTCTCCTATTCAGTTGTAACTCCAGTCTCTGTTCCCGAGTCAGGCCTGCCTTGACCCGCATTTTGCTTTTCCTGCAGCCACTCCAGGAGCTCAGAGAAGTTGTCCTTGATATTTTGAAGGCTGCAGACCAAACATCAGAAGGTAATGTGCATGTGGGGGCAGGCTGGAGCGTGGGCAGGCTGGGGTTCCCTGCTGCTACAGGCAGGGAAGCAGCATGGTTTGCAGTCTGTCCCAGCACCCTGTGTCCCTGTTGACTTGGATGGAGACCGAGTGTTGTGAAAGTCCAGAATCCTGATCTCAAAAATGGGGCAAGATTCTTCTGCCAGGGCTGGGCATGATCCCAGCCCAGCATGCCTCCATAGCAAGGTGTCCTTGTCCGTGTCCGGAGTGCCGTGGTGTTGTAATCCCTCCCCAGCTGCTTCTCTCTGCAACCGTGCTGCCCTTTTCCTCTTCCTGTCAGGGGAAAAGGCTGAGCAGCCCATTCCTTGGGAGCCTACAACACCTTGCCCGAGTGAGAGGCAGCACGTGGTAGTGACTCCCTGCCTGACGGGGAAGCCCCTGACCAGCCTGCCCATCTCAATCAAATTACAAGTTACGTCTGCATCCAGGTAAGGCTGAACTGCCTGCTCCTGGCAGCAAGCACCCTCTGTGCCAGTGATCCTCTGCAGAATTTACCTAAAGGCTCTTGTCCTCTCCGTAGAGGAAAGGAGTTGCTGGAAGGCCAGGAGCTGAAACTCGTGACGCCAGTACGGCGCTCGCTGCGGATAGGGTGGGCTGGGAGCCACTACCCAGAGATGCTGAAGGACCATGACCCTGTGGTGTCATCCCTCAGTGAAATCCTGGATGCTGAGGAGGAGACTCAGTTCTTCTTCCGGAAAAACAAGGCTTTGCCAGAGGTGACGGAGCTGGAGGGTTTGAGTTTGTATCCCCCAGAGTGCTGCTGAGGGATTCCTGGTGGGATGCAGGCTGCTTGCTCCCCCATGCTGCCTTGCACGTGCTCCACTGACTTCTGTTGCATCGCAGATATAAATATGTAGGGCTGGCACATAATAAGCCTGTTTCAAATATATAAGTAGTGTTTTAAATATATAAAAACTTGCAGTAGAGATGTAATGTGGCCTAGTCAGTAGTGTGCGAGGTCTGGGGTTGGAGACATGTGTCCCTTGGGACTGCCCTTGGCTCCTCTGCTGTGACGCACACCCCGATTTTCCTGCTGTAGGATAATGTCAGTCAGACTCTGCAATGTTCCAGGCACCTGCTGGTGTTTTGCAGGCGATGTCCTGAGGGATTTACTCCAGAGCTGTCTTGTGCCCTCCCCGGACAGCATCTGGGTGTTCCCCCCCTGAGAGACACACACGGACCCCGTGTCTCGTGTCATGTGCAGCAGCAGCACCAGCTATGCCAGATTGGTGAGGGGTTGCAGGGGCTGGGGTACCTGTGGGACTGCAGCAGCTTCCTCACAGGCCCCGAGGAGGCTGAAGGCGGCACACACAAGGGGCACAGAGGTCCTGGGGATGCAGCAGGCCAGGCTGTCAGACCCCTGGGCATGGCTGGGGGTCTGGGATAGGCCAGCAAGGGTGGCTGAGCCCTATTAGTGCACTCAGGGTCCCTACAGCAGCTTCCCCTACCTCAAGGGCTGTTGTCACACCCAGAGCAAGCAGCAGCACAAGGCAGCTAGTGACGGGATGGTTGCTGGGGGTTAGCACGGTTTCCCTCCTGTGAGGCGTTAAAGTGGTGTGGCTGCCATGAAGGGTGGAGGGGAGCCCCGTTGTCACCTTCCCATCCCCAGCAAACAGTGGTCCTGTCCTCATCCCACCCTTTTGCCTCCTCCCGACACAGCCACCACCAGCGTTGGCTCAGCATCTTTATTGAGAAACCTTGATGCTGGAAAAAGTCTTAGAGCAGTAGCTGGAATTCTTGGCACAGGTCTGGGGAGGGTGGCAGGCCCAGCCCCCTCCTCTGGGGTGCAATACAGTGGTGGCAGAGCGCGGGGTGTCTTGGGGTTGCTACCCTCCACCCAGGGACTTGCACTTGTCCCAGCTGCTGGCTGAGGATTTGGGAACTGCCCTTTGCCCCATCTCCCAGGCTCAGGGGCAAAGCAGTTTTCCCTTAAAATAGCCAATTTTATGTCTCTGCGGTGCCAGGAATTTGAGTATCTTTTATAAATAGAAATGGGTAGAAAACAGAAGAAGGTAATAGCAAGTAAAAGGGATTCCCAGGTAGCAGCAGTTGCCTCCAGAGCTCTCCTGTGCTTGAGGAACATCCCCCCACCTCCACCCAGAGCTGCGCCCCAGTGCCACGGTGCCCAGAGCCAGGCACTGAAGCTGGAGGGGCAGGAGCTTCTGGGACCACCAATCTGTGCAAAGCTGGTCCAGCACTATCCGGAGCAGCAGCACTGCCGGCTCTCGCTAGCATTGGGCAGCCCCATGCTGGCGTCGAGCTGGCTGGGAGAAGCAGCTGATGCCAGCGAGGGGACCCATGAGTGAAACTGGGGGCACCGGGCAGCCTGTGGGCTCTGGGGGTCCTTCTCCCAGCTCCTGGCACAGATGGGAGAAGGGCAACACTGCATGGGGAGAGGTGTGACATGGGACTTGGGCCAGGGCCACCAGCCGTCCTGTAGCCACTGGAGGCGGTAGCTGACCACGGGTGGCTTCGGGCTGGCAGCGCAAGTGGTCTGGGACCACCGAATGCCCTCCTGGGGGCTGGCAACTGCCAGCTCAGCAGCCATCGGCACTGGGGTGGGCTTAGGCTTCTCCATCATCCTCCTCCTCCCCGCTGGAGTCAGGGGATACCCCAGCAACCTGAGATGGAGGTGGGGGGCTCAGTGGGCACAGGACCCCACTGGCATTGGGGTGCTGGTGCTGGGACTCCTCTGCCCTTCTGCCCCTCGGTCCCCTGCCACCCACCTGCTGGCCGGGGTGGCCATGCTGGGCCAGCCAGGGTGCCAGGGCCATGCCTGCCTCCCCTGCATCCAGGCGGCTGTGCTCCACTGTCGACTCGTGTGCCATCTGTGGCAGGGAGAAGGCTTGCAGAGAGGGGCCAAGCACTGACCAGCCAAGGGGTTGGGTGCCCACCAAACGCCTCCATCAGCCCTGTACCTGCCTCCCCCGAGGCAGGGAGGGAAACTGAGGCACGGTGGGTGAGCAGTGGGGGCTGGGAGCTGCATACCAGGACAGGGGGTGCCCGGAAGAGGTAGCTGAAGGGGTAGTAGAGGAAGTTGATGAAGGAGGCAGCGTAGAGGTCTGCGTAGCGCATCAGCTGGTTGGCGAAGAGCGTCTGGCGTGAGCCGCAGCGGAAGAGGCTGCCCATCTTCCCATAGCACATGTCCATCTCGTGTGTGACTTTCTGTGGGTGCAATGGGAGGGTCAGGGCACCCAATGCCCTCCGGGGTGCCCCCTCTCCATGGAGCGGGGGGAATCCAGGATGGGGGCTGAGCTGTGTGCCGGCTGGGACGGTGCCCTGGGCGTCACCTGGATCCGACGCTTGATGGAGCTGATGTCCGGGCGCTCGCTGCTGCCACTGTCCAAGTGCCTGGAGTGGGATAGACCCGGCTGGGGGCTCACCTGGAGGGTCCCCCCATGGGTGCCTGCACCCCCACCCCACCGTGCCCCCTTCCCGCCCCGTGCCCACTCACTGGTACAGCTCTGCCAGGAAAAGGTCCAGGCTCCGCAGCTCCTCAAACAGCTCTGCAAGGGCAATGGGGCCGGCTCAGTGTGGACACCATCCACTGCTGCCCAGCACGACTGACATGGGGTGTCTGGGCACATCCCACTGGGGCCGGTTTTGCCATCGGGGCGGGGGGCAGGAGGCTCCAGACCACCTCCCCTAGCTGGGTTCGGCTATGTCCCTGGCCAGGCACTGCTCACCACTCTTCTCTGTCCAGACCTGCAGCTCGCGGGCTAGCTCTGGCACCACCAGGAAGGTACGCCAGCCCTGCCGCTTCTTGGACTTGAGGATGTCCCCAAAGATGTGGTCCCCCATGTAGAGGATATCTTTGCCCTTCACGCCCAGCAGGTCACACACCACATCTGAGGAGCCTGTGACAGCCAGAAGTCAGGGTGACGGCATGGGCACATTTGCCCGTGCTACCTATGGAGCCTGGCCAGGCACTCACCGCCAGAGTAGACGGCGCAGTGCTGGAGCGGGCCGGTGTAAGTCCCGATGCGCAGCTTCCCTGTGTCCTATAGGACAGAAGGACCCCGGGAAGGGGAGTACTGTTACCTGTGCCCGCTCGGTGCCCACCCAACAGTGAATCCATCCCGCTGTGCCCATGGGACCCCCTGCAGTGCCCAGATGGTGCCCACCAGCCCCATGGCAGTGGAGGGGTCCCCACCGTGTTGACTTGGCGCAGGACAGTGCCCTCAGCGAAGAAGAGTGGCTTGCGGGTGTCCACCACAATGAGGTCGAAGTAGGATCGCCAGGGGCGCTGCGGGGTCTCAGCCTGCTGGGTG
>VYZV01045644.1:3260-14487 GCA_013401275.1 Pandion haliaetus
CCCCCGAGTGTGCAAGGAGGAGGGTCCCCCCCCCCCGCCAGGCAACTCATCCAGTTTGGGATGAAAAGCGTTTCTTAGGAAAGCAGTTTCTGCTGGAGCTGATCTGTGCCGAGAGCCCAGCCTTTGCTCCAGGGCCCCGTGCTTGGGGCTGTGGTCCGCACGGCTGGAGTGAGGATTGGCACCTGCAGCCCAGAGCTGTGGGACTCCAGGGTGAGGTACTGCCACGGCACTGGGGCCAGGGGACCGGGACTCCCAGCGCCCCGGGCAGCCCAGCCCAGCCCAGGCCCAGCTCAGCGATGGAGCAGCCCCGGGACAGTCATCTGCCTTCGAGCAGGGCTTCCAGGGCGAGCAGGGGACCCCGAGAAGGGAGCTCTGGCTGGGCAGCCTGGCAGGTCCCCAGCAGCCCGTACCACTGCCGGCCTGTCGCCACCCCAACGAGCCCGGCCCTCAGCCCGGCGGCGAGACGGGACTGCACCCTGTCACCCGCCGGTTCAACTGGACCCGCCTGGGGATGCTAAGAGCATGTGGCCGTAGGCTTCAGGTGGGCATTCACAGCAAAGAGACAGGAGCTCTTTGGAGACTCACTGACTCAAGAGAAAATGCTGCTTTACACCAACACAAAGCAGAAGGAGTTCATTCCAGTGGTACAGCTTCGGTAGTTATTTTCAGAACAGAGTGTTTTAAAGCAATTAAGCAAATTTGTCTTTAGTGACACTAGTTGTGCTTTGCAGTTTGCCTGGAAATGTTAGATACAAATTTATTCCATCATGAAGACATGGTTTAGACTTTGTTACTTTAAGCAAGTTTAGACCTATATATGGAGACGCACGTCACAACGTTTTCAGAAGAATTTTATGTGGAGGAGCAAAACAATACAAAGAGGAAAATGAACGGCTTTGACTGTTTCTAAATCCAAAGAGAATTAAAAATGTACGATAATGCTACATTAATCTGTATCAGCTATTGTAAAATAGTACTGACATACGGTAAACATCTTCAACCCGCCTGGTGAAAATGAAGCTCCTAAGTGCAGAGCGTAAAGTAGAGGGGGTCTCAAAACTGCTGAACCCCCCACATCCCCCTCTCAGGCAGCGGAGTTTGCGGTGCACAGGGTCAGCTTGGTGCCTGACACTTGTTTTCACCGTACGTGGCTTGGGAAGATCAATGCTGGGGTCAGAGCGGAGACTCTTGGCCGTAGCGTGCTGTCAAAATGGAGCAGGCTGCGTGGAAGATGACCTTTTGGCTCATCTGCGGATTTGCTGCCTTTTCTGTCAGGGGCTTGCTGAGCATTAATGAAATAAACGTTTCTGGGACATAAATGTGATAGTAGTAAGTTCAGGAGTAAGTCAGAGTTGTCTGGTGTCCTGTTGTGTCACACCGAGGCGAGCGAGGGTCTCCGCAAGCCTTACGTGTAGCGGGATATACCAAGTTGCTGGATGCTGAAGGGTCTGGACCTGCGCTGGGCAGCGATGGGGCTGTGCCTGGGACACCTGGGCTCCGAGCCCCCTGGCAGGGTTACTTCTTTCCTCAGTACCTTTAGTCCATGCCTTCAAGGCTTAAAGCATTACGTGTTTTCGTTCCCTCCCGGCGCGCAAGGGGAACCGGGACCCGACTGCACGAGCCGTGTCACCCAGCCGTTGCCGGTGGCTGCCGGGGGGGGCAAGGGGGGGCAGCCCTGCCAGCGCCCGGGCACATCCAGCACTGCCCTGCTGCCGGGACCAGACACCCCCCGCACCGCCTCCCACCCTGCCTGGCTCGCAGTGGCAGAGCCTGATCCTGACGTGGGTTGTTATTTATAAATGTTTGAGGAGCGCGAGCTCTCTCCATTTACTCACTGTCAGAACATAAAAGCTGGGAGGGAAGCCGAGCCATCATCAGCCAAACGAGCAAAGCGTTTGGGTAGTGCAAGGGAACTAAATAATTCAGCGCCTGTTTAAAAGTGTGGTGTTTCGCAGTTTCAGTGGAACCATCTTGGTTTGACTCCCTGCATCCTCGCACCTGAAGGAGATGCTCCCACCGGGCAGGTGAGCCGAGCTTCTCTTTCCAGGAGAGAAAGAAGCAGGGAGCAGGTGGGGAGGTTAATCATCACGCTGTCAGCATTTCCTTGCTTTTTAAACTTGCATGAGTTTGGAGATCAACATGGAGAGGAGACGTAGGGCAGATGGATTTGCAGGGAAACCTACGATTTTTCTCCTCCTGAGGCTGGTGTGTCTAAGGCATGCCTTCTGCGAGTTTTCCGGGGCCCTTATTTACACAGGGTGAGCCCTGCCGCTGGATCCCAAAAGCACTGGGGATGTTGCCGGAGGGAGGACCACGGTACGGGGGACAAATCCTCCCCCTGGGTGCCCCTCTGGCAGGGGCCGAGAGGCAGGGTCCTGGGCTGCCTGGGGCAGAAGCATCCTCCAGGGCTGCTGCCGCTTGGCTCAGTTAAGAGCCGCTCCAGTGCCCCGGCAGCCCCAAACGGGTGAATGCAACAGAGGGTATGACAGCAGGGGCCACCTCAGAGGGACCCCCGTCACCATCACCCTCTGAGCTGCCTTTGCCTGTGCGAGCGAGAGTTAGCATCCTCCTAAACAGACCTCTGCTGAACTGTGTGCACAAAAAACAAGACGCTTCCCAGAATGAGAGGGGAGCACAAGCGTCGCAAACAGACCTGGTGTCCAGCCCCGCTGCGCTGATCCCTCCCGGACAGCGTGGGAAGCTGTCGTGTGTTGCTCTGCACCCGCAGGAGGGCTCAGGGAGAGCTGGGTCTGGTGCTGCTGGAGGTGATGCTCCTTCGTCTCCCCTGGCACAGACCCCTTGGCCTCGCAGCAAGGGGTCCCACCACCTTCGCGCTTGCATCTTGAAGTCGTTTCCGAACAGCAGCTGGAGCCGTTCTTCAGGCTGAGGAAAGGCGGGAGAGGGCCGGCACGGGAAGCGCACGGTCAGAGTCCGGCCTTCCAGCGAATACCCACTCCCCAGGGCTCCTCTGCAGCACGCGCCAGAGGCAGATGGGTGCTGAGGAGGCTCTGATGTATTTGGGCTTGCCTGCGTTACCAGTTTTGGGAAGAAGAGACACGGAAGGATCGCAGCTGATTGTGCTCTTCAGATGTGCGGCGAGCGGGGCCACGTGCGGGAGCTGCAGAATTTATGGCACGCAGAGAACCTCCCTTTCACCTCCCGTGTTTGAAATCCTCCTCCAGAGCTACCTGTGGGACAGTGCTGCACAAAGCACACCCAAACACACTGTATAATTCACGCAACAAAAAACACATAAAAGGGTGCTAGGCCTAGAAGGCAAACCCACTAAAAAATCAGGAGATGATTTGGGGAGAAGAATTAAATTTTCAAGACTTCTGCAGGATGCATAGCTAAGGAAGCTTCAGCTGAGGACGCCGTGGTCACCCGTTGGTTGCCAGAGCCTAAAGTATTTTTGCAAGTCTCCCGGCAGGTCTCTCCTTTGCGTGCAGTGTACCCACAGCTCCCTGCAAGCCAGCCGTGACCAGATGGGCTCCACCGGAGCAGCCCGGAGCTTGCACCAACGCATCCCCGGGCCGGAGCCCGAACCCCGCATCTGCCGTGGTCAGCGCTGGCTCCTGCGGGATATGTCAGCGCCTGCCCGGAGGAGCCTGCACGTGACAGCCCAGCATGCAGGCGGCCAGCTCGTTTCCCACACAAGCCCCGTGCCGGTGGGGTGCCGGCCGTGCTGCCCCGAGCCCGGGGGCTGAGCTGGCCCCTGAGCTCGCCAGCCCACTGCCCTGCACCGCTCTGACAGAGCCTGGCGCTTACGTGTTCCGTCAGCAGCTCTGCAAGCAAGAAC
Organism: Pandion haliaetus; assembly: GCA_013401275.1. NCBI lineage: Eukaryota > Metazoa > Chordata > Aves > Accipitriformes > Pandionidae > Pandion > Pandion haliaetus. The sequence goes on from VYZV01045644.1 coordinate 7,060, forward strand.
AAAACATGTCAAGGACCCGAGTCAGAGATGATAGTTAAAGTTTGATATCTCGGTTGTTTCAGAATACATCTGTTTTTCCCCAAATGCCAAAACAGATTAGTCTACAGCCGTTACCACATCACGGCTGGAGTGCAGTTTTCTGCCCATAAAAAAAAAGCAAAACTCAGAGATCCTCCTTTAAGTAATGTAGTGAGAACATATAAAAGCATCTGAAAAAACATCTGAACTTCTGTTTATTGCTCGGTTGGTTTTATGCTCTGCGACTCCCCAGCCAGCTGATGGCCGTGGCTTCGGGGACCCACAAAGGGACAAGCAGCATGCAGGCACTTTTTTTTTTGCAGCACGTGTCCAGTCTGCTCCAGCCGTGGCTGAAACGTGCCTCGCTGCCTGCAGGGAGGATCTCCTTCCATCACCAGCACGGCAACTGCTTCTGGCCTGCTCCCGTCTCTCTACGCTTTATCGTGCCATGTACTGCCCGTTCCTCCTCGGGTGGTCTCTCCTCCCGAAGCCTTGTCTTCCTGTGGAGCAGAGGAACGAGCATGTGGGTCTCCTTGGGGTAGCAGCAGGATGGGAGGTTTAGGGACGGTGAATTTGGGTAGGCAACAAGGATGGGCTCTCTTGGATCCCTTTGCCGAAGAGGACCCTCAGAGGCAGTTTCAAATGGGATGGAGCGGGAAGGGGAGCTGGGGCCCGACTCTAAGGGGAGCACCAGGGGGGTGTTTTGACCACGTACTGATGCTGCCCACAGGGTTGAAATGCCTCACAACTCAAAATAATTCTAAAGAAAGACAGAAGGAAATATTTAGGAAAAAAAATTGATATTTCTTTAAATGCTGGACTTTTCAAAGGGAGATTTTGTGCTTTTTTCAGTAGTTGTTTGGGGGTCGGGGGGGGGGCGGGGGGTGAAAGAACCTGAAATATTTTGGATAGAGCAAGTTTTTTCCTTGTGAGACACACTGGGGTGGGAGGAGCCGCTCACTTCCTCCTTTAGTGAGGAAACCTGAAATATTGTAACTTTGGGGTCAGCCCAGGCCAAAGCTGTTTGGAGGAGCAGAGCAGTAGCAATGCGCACAGCCCCTGTCACCCTGCAAACAGGGCACGTGAGCCAGTCATGTAGTATTAGCGGCTCCGCATTGCAGTCGGGTTGGATGCCACGTGCAGGCACGTTAACATCGAAAACACATTAGCCCCCACCGAGGGAACCTGAGCAAATTGGCCATGAGATGCGGTGTCCTGGGATTTAACATCAATGCCATTCCCCGGGATGCCGCGGCGGAACTGAGGTGCAGCACGAGGAGCAGGTTTGCTCCAATTCACCACAGTCCCAGGCAGCCAAAAGAACACCGGATTGGGAGCACCCCTCTCGAACGGCATGGATCCCGTCACCCTGCTGCAGCCTCCCCGTGTCCCTGCGCTCCAGCCCCTGAGCTGTGGGTGGCTGCAGGTGCCGTGGCCGCTGCGGCTCCCACCCCACTGCCTCCGCCAGCCTCGTCCCCCCGGGAGCAGCCCCACGGACCCTGACACCCTCCCGTACCGCTGCATGAGCGGGAAAGCACGTCTGCCCTGTCCCTCAGCAGACGGCTTCTATCCTAAAACCGCCTCATTAAATATTAACCCCAGAGACGGAGCATTTCTGGTCTCTCGGGGAAAGAGGCACATTTTCAATGCTCCGTGGAAGATCTCCTTTCCCTGGTACCCTGTCACGCGTACTCGCATGAGGCTGGCACGCAGCCACCCCAGCCCGCGTCTCCCACCGGGAAGGGACACAGCCGCCACCAGGCTGTCCCCTTAGCTGACCCTGCGGCAATTCCCGACGGCCGCCCCGACCCCACTCCCCCAGGCCGATGCTGGTGCGGAGCTTCGTGGGGGCACTTCTGGGGTCGGGCAGCTCTGCCAAATTGTGTCTGCACCGTTTGTCCTGCACCATGGGCCCTGTGCTCTGAGGGAGGGAGCTGAGACAGCCCGGAGGAGAAGGCCCTGACTGTGGGCTGGAGAAGGGACCCGGGGACGAGCAGAAGTCGTGGTCAGGAGCTGCAGGAGAAAAGCCTCGCACGAGCGGAGGAGCACACAGGGCATCTCCGCGTCCCTCTAAAGCCCCCACCCGTGCCAGCCAGGAGCCCAGCTCTGCGCCCCAGCACGGGGACCGAGCTGCTCGGCAGCGGGGACTGCGTTCGGCTCTGCCGTGGGGACGCGATGGGGGCTGAGCCCCTCCTACCACCTCCTGGGGCATCGCCTGATGCCAGCCCGTCCCCGGGACGGTGTGGGTCCGGCACGGCTGCGGCAGCGGGAGCAGCGGCAGAGGAACCGGGAGAGCAGCAGCACCTAGGCACATCAATAATTCATAAAATGCCAGCAGCAGCAAAGGGAGAGAGGGACCAGAAGCAGGAGAACAGAATATCACCGAGCTTTTTAATGGTCTTTTTCTATTAGTGTCATCTCTGTGGCTGGTTTCAGGCAGGACAAGTTTCCCTGGATGCCCCCCGAATTTCGTGACGGGGCCGAGTGCGCACTCCTCGGCCAGGGCCTGCTCCCCAGCCCCGAGGCGGTGGCCGACGGCAGTCACAGGTCTCCAATGCTTTCAGAAGGACCCGCAGGGTGGGGTGGCACGGCCCAGGCACGGTCCTTCCTGGCCAAGGAGCTGCAAGAGACGATCGTGCTGCACACAGCAAGCAGAGAGGCTGGGCTTGGCTTTGTTGGCTATGCTCCATCTATGACCTCCAAAGGAGCCCGAGTTTGAGCGAAACCCTTTGTTCTGGCTGACTCTGGGCACCTCCATGGACCTCACGCCTGCCTCTGCAGCCCTCGCCGTGGCTGAGCCCTGCGAAACGGGATTTTTTCATATAAATACAAGGAAAGCATTAGGCTAGATTGGGGAGCTCCATGCCCGGGGCCTGCATGCGCCCTGCCTGCGGCAGCTGACGTGACGGATGGGGATGCACCCTGTTAAAGTTTTAACAACACCCAGACCCATCTGCTCCTCCACGGCGCCTGGCCGGTGCCTTGCCGTGGCTGTCGGCACGAGCCGGCTCTGGCCCTGCTGCTGACTGGGAGCAGAGCACACGCGTGGCAGTCATGGCCGGAGGAGGGACGCAATGAGCACGTGCTGCACGTGTTGCAGGGGGTGGCCAGCCCCACGATTTCAGCCCCAAAATCCACATCTGGAGACCCACCACAGAGTTACTGAAGGGTTTAAATAACATTATCCCCCTTCAGGGCTGCAGAAACAGAGGGGTGGGTGGCGAGCGGTGCGGAGCAGCATGGCAGGTACCACCACTGCAGCATGCATGCCGAGGGGCTGGACTCCCCATCACTGTCTCCCCAGGCTTCCTTTGGACCACTCCTTCCTCTGCGTTCCCGAGGTATAGTTTCCAAAACCAGTAATTATTTAAACCTCACAGAAAAGCACAACCATAAATTCTTTTTTCTGCCCTTAGTTTAATAGCCTAGCAGCCAGAAAACATGAGAGGATTGTTCTACAAATAGGTTCTCTGTGAAATGCAATTAGCCAGAGCAAAGCCAATTACCATTTTAATCATTGCTGTCCTGCACAAAAAAAATACACCAGGAGAAAAAAAAAGGATATATTACCAAAACAGTGAGGACTGGATCCGAATCGGAACCACAGTCCAAGACCTTTCTGTTTATCTCACCCTCCGCAGCAAGTGTCTGCTGCGCCCGTGGCTGAGCCCCCGGGGGGAGCCCCCATTAACCCCACAGGGCTGCAGGATGGGGCCCTCCAGGGTTGGGCTCGGACCGAGGTGGGGTGCAGATGGCTGCTGCCTTCTGCCTCCCCCTGTGAGCGTGCACACATCCCAGCCCTGTTGGCCCAGCTGACGCTGGACACAAAGACGGTGTCCAGTTTGCCGACGGTGCTGGCCAAGGCCAAGAGCCGTGCTGCGGCTGCCTCGCCCGTGGCTTTGCAAGAGCCGCTCTTTTCAGGGATAAGCATCTTCAAGGGATGCCCAGACCCAGCACGCGGCATTCCCCTTCACCAAGGCCGTGCCGTGCTATTGCTAACTGACTGCTGGCAGTCGGGTCAAGCTGGAGTCAGGCTGATCCCTGGGCCAGGTCTCTGTAGGGACCTTCCCTCCTCAGGGACCTGCCCCGGGGCTCTGAGCACGGGTGAAATGCAAGGCCGAGCGGGGAGCTGGGAAAGCGAACGCCAGCTTCACCCGCACCGCACCGGTGGGAGCCTCCCCAGCTCTGCTGCCCGGTGCCAGCTCGGGGCTGCTGCCCTCCGACACGGGACCTGGGGGTCTCCCTGGCAGATGCTGGCACTGCAGCAGCTGAGAGGCCCTGCAGACAGCCCAGGGCAAAATTTTTAATTTGGCATCGTGCTTCAACCTGAAACCTGAAAAAAATTAAAAAAGAATGACAAGATGTCAGCGTCTCCAAGCCTGCACAACCAAACGGCTAATCGCAGCTCCACAGGCCAGCAGCAGCGCTTGGCAGCGTTGTGGGATGCCTGCCCTCACGGGAGCCCACTGTGGCTCGAGGGCTGTGACACTGCCAGAGGAAACCAAAGTGCTGAAAATCAGCTCATGTCATATAGCTGCAATGAGAAGGAAAAAGGCCACTTGCTTTGGACCTTGGGAACTTGGGCAGATTTGAGAGGGAGTATCCAAACCGCAAAATTTCAAGCATCGTTCCTGTATGCTTGGCAGACCAGTTGGATCACGTAAGAAATAGCCCTTTAAAAATTAGAGAGATCTAAACATTTGAAAAGGTTTACAGTTCAAAAATCTTGATGGAGAGAACATGCTCTTTCTCCAGCAGCGGCAGCAGCTCTGTGCTGTTACATGACAGAGTGGAGCCAGCAGCTTCCAAGCCACTCTGGAGCAACGAGTCCGGGGCCAGATCCGTGAGAGGGAGAGGGGAACCCAGGCTGCCGTGGGCGCCCTGGCTGCAGGCTTTTCTGAAAAACTGTCTGGATACCAAGCTAGCCTAAAAGACATTACATTTGCACTACCATGTCAGCAGATCCTGGACCACTGCAGTCAGTTTAGGTTCGGGTTTCCCCCAGAGGAACCTATTCCCTGACCAAACACTTGCCACAGCCCTGTTCCCCCAAGGAGCACGGCCATCGGTGCCTTCCCAGCCGGGAGAGAAGTGCTGAGGCTTTCTGAGGAGATGAACGAGCTGGTGCTGCCAAGGTCCTGGTCTGCAGCAGCCTTGGTGTCGACCTGAGCCTGCCCAGGGGCTGTGGCTCATCGGTCACCTCTCATATCTCCTCCTGGAGCCTGCTCTGCTGGTTAGTTAGTGAGGGTGTCCCTGCAAACAGCAAATTGCATTATTAGAAATCAGATTTTTAATGAAATTGAGAGGAAGTACATGTTAAAGGCAATAAATAGTACAATTTCCAAAAGCCACATCCTGCTGAACAGGTAGCTGCCATAAAATTTGTCAAAATGACTCTGATTTTGCAGCTCACAATTAATTGCTCTTGAAAGAGTTGCAGTCTGAAAATTACTGGCTGAAATGCTTTGAGACAATAAAGCTGAGCAGTAAGGGGGACCATGGCGCAGCAGCATGGGGCTCTGCGTGGAATGGGGCCAGCTCTCTGAACACGGGAAAGGGCCTTGCAGATGCTCCTATCTGCCAGCCTGTAATTAATAAATTATTGAGACAATCCTGGAACAAGCAGATGAAAAGGGGGATGAAAGACACTAGTGGAAGGCAGACAGCCCCCCTGTTTGGGAAGGATCTAAGCTATCGCATCCAAAAACCATTTTAATCTCCTGCTGTCAGAAAGCACTGATCACTCGAGGCGCTGGAGAGGGGGGATGCGCGGTGGGGACTGTCGGCTCCATCTCCTCCCCCATCGCAGAGGGGAGACAGGCTCTTTGCACCTCTCCGTTCGGGCAGAGCCAGTGGAGGTCATCCCCAGCTCCTTCCCGCAGCTCCTCGGAGGGGCCGAGGCAACAGGGAGGACCCCCGGCCCCCCCAGCTGCTGCCAGCTGGGTTCGGGGCCAGGACGGGCTGCAGACACGCTGGGATGGAGCGGGGCACCCAGGCACCTGCCAAGCTGTCAAAAATCCTCACAGCAGCAGTGACTTCAAGCAAAACACATGAATAAAGAAACCGAGCAGCGAAATCAAAGGATGTAAGAATCTCTTTAGCACAGCACCACCAAAAGGTCCCTCAGTAATTCTGATTATTTTTACTATTTAAGAAAAGACAGCTCTTTTTTTGACAGAAAGAGAGGAATGGGAAAAGTGGGATTACGAAATCAAAGCAGTTAGAGACAGAAAGACCCGATAGCTCAGCGAGGCTCCCAGCGTCCTCCCACAGTGGGAGAGGGGGCAATGTCCCCTGCCACACGAAACGCAGCCTTGCAGGGGGGGGAAGGATCTGCTTCCCTGTCATTCTGGGCTTTTTTCTTTTGAAACATGTAATTCAGCAGCAGGAGGCTCTCCAACAGAGTATTTTATATCTCACTATGTCTCAAACATAAAGTCAGTGCCACAGCTGAGCTCCCAGTTTCTGCAAGCAGGTTATTGCAGGCTTTACCCATAAATTTAGCATTTCGGCAGTCCTCAGCTGACGAGTCAGGGCTGGCAAGTGTTTCACAGGAATAACTGGTCTCCCACGTGTGTTGAGTGTTTCAGTTACACAGGCCATAAAATAAACACAGGACTGGGCGTCTGAACTGACAGTGTGTTTCCTTTGCTGACTGCACGATTTCTCACATACGTTACTCAGACATAATGAGCCCTCAGCTCGTCACCCCCCTGCCAGGCTCCCCGGGCAGTCCTGAGGGCCACGTCTCAGGGGAGCCCACCGATGCTGCCCCCCCACAAGGGCTGCAGACCTGGCCCTGCCACGGCTGCCTCCCTGGGGGTCTTCTCCCTCCCCCACGGGGCTCCTCATCTCCCTATCCCCACGGGAACCCACTGGAGTCTCACAGTAAACACAGCACAGCATGAACTCTCCAGTTTCCCAGTCCATTTCCCAGTCCATGGGGCACGTTGGGGTGATGCACTGCGGTGCGGCAGTGGGGACGAGCCACGCGCTTCATGCGTCTCCTGCTCCGTCTCAGCCCACTCGCGGGCTCCGCAGCCCTTTGCCCTCCGGAGCCACGTTCCCCTGGCACTTGCCCACGGCTTGGGTTGCCACAACAGCGTCTCAGGCCCCTCGGTCAGCTGCCGGTGGCCCAGGCCAGCAGCCCCCAGGCGGGGGGGGTCTCACCGCCCCAGCCCATCCCCTGCAGCACTCCGCGGAGGTGCGGGTTTCCCGGGAGGCTCTAGGGCCGTGGCTGGGCCCGGGCACGGTCTAGCAGCCTCTGGCAGACCCCGCTGCCTTCCCTGGCCAGGGAACCCCAGCGGCCGCTCCACACACACACCAGTGGGCTTTCTACTACACATGCCGCCATGTGCCATGACGGGAAATCAAACTCCGGCGCTGGAGCGTGTTCAGAGAAGGGCAACG